>JAKSZP010005303.1:0-267200 GCA_022478985.1 Massospora cicadina | reverse complement strand
TAAGAGTGTTTTGGCTCTTAATAAACATGAACTTGACCAAAAGACCCTGGCTGATTCTCGGTGGAACCCTTTAGAATCAGTACATTACAACCTCTAATAAAACTCATCCAAATAGCTCAATTTTTGGTAGCTGGACTTTTCCAACTCATCATCAGTATCAAGGGACTTTTCCGAGGTCCTACCTGCCTTACCACTAATCTAGTTCAAGTAAAACCAAAGAGATCGGCCCCTTTTATAGGTTTGGAGGGGGTCCCAAAAGGTCAGATATTTTCTTGCATGGTGATTGGCTCAAGTACTTTGTAACATTACATAATGGACCTGTCTTAGCCACTATAGACCTTCATTGCCCTTTCAATAAAGTGAGATGAGATTTGAGAGCTCCATAGGTTGAACGACCATAATTCCTAATTTGGGTTGAACCTAATAATGTATTTTTGATGTGTATCACACTAAGAGACCGAGTTTAATTTAAATACTAAGCAGTAGATCATAACAGGGTTCTCTTTTCACCCCGATTACTGCTTCTAATAAGCTATATAAAAACCAACCCTTAAGTTTTTATTAGTGTTTAGTTTTAATGTGTTGGGATTCTCCCTATATTGGGGAAAGCCCCAACTAGGGATTACAACCTGCATATAGGTGGAGCTGGATTGGCCTCAGCATTCTTGGGTTGAGCCCAATTTGATGTATCTAGGATTGGCCCCAATAATAAGTTAAACAAATTATTAATTTGACATTGATGACTAATGCCAAGGATGTTAAAACTCAATTTGGGCCATGGTGAAATCTATTTTGGCACTTGCACCCCAATCAATTAACCCTTTGGGCGCACTGGTGAATTATGCCAAGGAATCTTCCAATCCCCTTGTATTATATATTTATCTCAATTGGCAATCAATGCTAAGACTTTCCAAATCTTCCCATTCCCAATCCAATGAGGTCCTATAAATACTTCAAGGATTATTTTAATAAATACAGTTTCTCACTTATCTTTTCCTTTTTAGATGTACTAATGGCCTTAATGGCCTATTACTCACTGGGGCTTTGGGACCCTGATTAATAGGGGCCAGGTTGGAGTTGTTCCCCCAAAAATACTAACAGTTGTTCTCACTACAGGGACCCCCAAGTTCCCTGAAAGAGCTAAATTTGGAAGGAGTATGGGCAGTTGCAGCTGAGGGCCTTTGGCCTGAGGCTTACTATGGCACCTTACCCCAAGAGAGAAAGCCAGGATGAGGGGGGACTAAGGGCCCCCAGAAACTAGCCTGGGTGGCAATTACAGGTTACTGACGTATCATCCCCAATGCCAGCTCTTATGCTGATGCTGACCCCAGTGCTGATGCCAGGTGTCAACCCCAATGTTGGTACCTCCTCCCAATGTCAGCCCCAGCGCCAATTCTGGGTATCATCCCTGATGCTGGGCCTCTTCCTGATGCCAGCTCCTGTGCCAATGCCGGGTATCAACCCTGATGATAGACTCCTCCCAATGCTAGCCCCCGTGCTTATGCCAGCCCCCGTGCAAACGCTGGATGTCAATCCCAATGCCAGCTCTACACCAATGTCCCCACCTTGGCTCTGACCCCTAGTTGAGGCTTGGAGTGGGCTCTGTTAGGATTCACCCTTTATTGGAGGAAGCCCTGACTAGGGGTCATGACCCACCTATGGGCGGATGCCAGATTGGGCTTCCCATGTACTTGGGTTGAGCCAAATCCAATATATTGGGGCTCAACCCTGACAATATTTAAATTATCTATTAAATTTACAACATTGACTAATGCCAAGGATTTCAAAACTCAATTGGGTTGCGGCAAAAACCATTTCAGCACTTGCACCCCAATCAATCAACCCTTTTTTTGGCGCACTTGCAAATTATGCCAAGGATTCTCCCAATCCACTCCTTTTATTTATCTATCACAATTGGCAATCAATGCTGATACTTTCCAAAATTTCCCATTCCCAATCCATTGAGTCTTATAGATACCTCAAGGATTATTTTAATAAATACCGTTTCTCACCTATCTCTTTTCCATTTTTAGATGTACTAAAGCCTTAATGGCTTATTAACTCACTGGGGACTTTGAGGCCCTGATTGATATGAACTGGGTTAAAGTTGCTCAACCAAACTCGAAATAATAAGTGGTGTATAACTCCCCTGTATATCGCTTGGAAAATAGGCAATAAAGCACCAGCAAGCATTGTCCTTGACTAAAATCCAACAATGATATTCCTCAACTATCAAGTGCAATTTCTGCCGCTGACTAGAAATGTGGCACTTTCTAATTTAATAATAGAACGTGTCCCAACTGTTTAAATCAGCCTTAGTGGATTACCCTTTTTAGGATAGCAACCTAATTAGTAATGGGACTTTTACCAATTAACAGCAGGTTACATTACCTAAAGATCAATCTGCAAGTTGTTACAGAACATTGTCACACTTCAACAACTAATCAAAAATACCTGAATCAATCAGTGAAAACTCTGATCAACTCCTACATTATAATTAAATTACCAAGGATAAAATTGATAATCAAAAGGGTGGTTACCTAGCAGGTAAAACTTCTTCCACCCTAGTGCAGGATTCTAGTTCAAAACCTATATTAACTAGAAAAATTCTCAGTGTGTTATATATGTCCCAATACTTTCCTTTCCAATTACTATCACTTTTAGTAATACAATTCGATTCAAACAGCATAATTTGATAATCAATACCAGGCGAGATAAGTATAGATATTAAGGTAAAGAGCTGGGTGAACGCGGTAAAGGCCAGCGGACCCAGACCTGCGCCGCCCAAAGGTACCAAGCGCACAGGTATAAACAAAAATCTCAGCAAAAATAAAAAACCTGAGGTGGTGCCTCCCATGGGTTACATCAATTTCTTGGTAAAATACTGTAGCTATTTAGAAGTATTGCAATAACAACCACTGTCATCGGTGGAACACAGGATACAAGTTTTCTTGGGTGTAGAAACACCGAAAATGTGGGAAAAGTTCAGCAAAGACCAACAAGAAAACTTTCCTGCATGTGGTGTACATAACAACCCATACTATCTGCAGATGTTGGGTAGAACTTGAGTTCAAAACTTTGGAAGAAGCAAATGAAGCAGCAAAGGTCAGAGTGGTACTTGACCTTCCCGACGGACAACAGTTGGTTCCAACCAAATGCACCCATTGGACTGAATCCAAGGACATTTTCATAATTTTTGACTATCTCTGACCACACTGGTGCACACAGTAGTCAAAAGACATCTCTGAGAAGGCTTGGAAGCCTATGGAGAAATTAAACAATTCAAAATGCAATGATTTCAGCTGATGCTGACCCTTATCATGGGGAAGGCAATAGCAATAATTTCACCAGACCAGGATGTAGTAGAGGATATTACAAAATCCCCCACATCACATCCTTCACAAATAGTGGGAAAAAATCCCAGCTGTTCCATGCAACAGTGGAAAGCGCACCCCCATTTGCAACCACTGCCAGGCCTTTAGGCACAAGATTCACGCTTGCCCCATAAAAGAAGTCCTGAGAGAAATGTAATTCTGTGAGGAGGAAATAGGCGAAGATGACTCAGAATACGCCAAAATTACAGACACTAAACAAGTCTTCAACTGGGGAGAACACGGGCAATATAAAATTTTTGACCTATTTCCCAAAAGAACAAAAAATGGCCAAACAAGCTCACAAGCTGGCCGCAGCCAAGGCAAAGGCCTTGGCAGAATCAACCATATCGCCGGAGCAGATCCAAGAAGACATGGAGGAATTTGAGTCCATGAACCAATCAGATCCTGCAGAAAACCATACACCCAATTCAACCAGTTTTAATTAGGTGCAACCCAATTCAGAAATTAATACAGCAAAATTGGGGTTCAGTGCACCCCCAGAAATTGTGGAATTTAACCCAATTGGGAAGAAAGATCATCAATGGAATGCGCAAGAAAATAATGTGGCCAATATAAAATCCACAAGTGCACCGCAATAACATATTGAAACTAAGCAAAGCCAAGAGAGGAGCAAAAACTGTGGCGATGAAAGGGGCAGAATACGCCCCAACTCCTACTCATGGTTATGCTCTCTGCAGCAGAGGTGCAGTGGAGAGCAATGTGAGCGAATAGGGCTGGGAGGCCCTGCTAACTGCTCCTGAGGCGCATCAGGCGTCTCAGTTTTGATAGGGATGCTGAACATAGCATGACTCAAGGCCTTAACATCCCGGCCAAGAAGTTGAGTCTCCTATGAAACCCACCTGTGGATATCCTGGCGGTGCAGGAAACCCACTATCCACAGGGTGAGGAGGAGGCATGGGAAAAAATGATCCTCCCAACAATATCATTTTGGTCATTCCAATGTGGGGTGATAGTATGCGCGAACCAAAACTTTAAATTTATTAACAGAAATTTTTTCCTGAACAGCCATGTACTCACCATAACCTTTTCATGGCACACCAAAGTGCACACAATAGCCAGTGTGTATGCCCCAAATGGTGCGCATGACTAAAGAGAATTTCTCACAGCCCTAACACAACTAAATCTACCAGCAAATACCTTCATAATGGGATACATGAACTGCTGGACTAACCCAGAGATGGACCAATGGCCATACACAACAGAGATACCACAAGGGCAAGTGGAACTCCGAGTACTAAAGGCCACCCTGGGACTATTTGATCCACTGCCAAAAAGACAATCCCTGCTACAAAACATGACACGCCCACATGTACACAATGGTACACTTATTTCTATGTTGATGACAGACCTAATACTCACACCAAAAATTTTCTGTCACCAAATTCAAAAATTTAAAACTGCAAAAATCGAATTCTCCAACCATCAGCTTGTTTCAGTGTCTTAAAAACTGGTGGAACCAAGTACCCAAGCACCCAGAAGGTGCAGAATATGCCCAGAAAGTTTAGCCGACTCAGAATTTCAATCCTGGATGGAGGAAATATCCTCAACCCAGGATTTTCAAACACCCTTTTGCTTGGACCCACTAACCACCTGGGAAAACTTCAATAAAGTATTAACTCAACAAATTAAACATACATCGTCTAGAAGACACAGGGCAGTAAAGCAATTATCAAGCACACATTGGCTGAAACTGACCATCTAGGAAACAACGTACCAAGAATGGGATAAAGCCAATGTGGGGTCGCAAATGGGAGGAGGTTTCTGCTCAGCTAAACACCCCGATCCGCAAACACAACACCAAGTTGGAGTCCAATATAAAGGCAAAAACATAAGAGACAGAGAAACTTGCTTGAGCTACTTCTTCCACTGATTCCACGCCAGGAAAAATATGATAGCTTGCACACAGGTCCATCGACTGGACAAATCCATAGCAGAAACACCCAAAGAAGTCATGACCAAAGTGCACAGGTTTTATATGAATTTGTATTAATCTGAGCTGTTTGAACCAAAAAAAATCGAAAAATTCCTTAGAAGTGCACATTTTGACACCGTGGTTCAAAATAACAATTTAATGAACCTAATATTGCGCGAGTAATTATGGGATGTAGTACGCGGTGCACCAAGAGGGAAATGCCCTGGACCTGATGGGATTTCCTATGAATTTTATATATAATTTTTCCTAACATCTCTAACATTCTTCTATCTTCAATGAACAAGTGTAAAATGGAAACATGCCTCCTTCCTGGAGGCAAAGAAGCCTACACGGTCACTTTATTCAAGAAATGAGACAGATTAGACCTATCCAACTGGCGGCCAATTTCCCTAACTAACACAGATACAAAAAATTCACAAAAATTATGGCTAAACGATTAGGAGAAATTGCAACTAATGTGATATCCCCATCACAATATGGATCTGTACCAAGAAGATCCATATGGGATAACATCCACACAGTTGCAAATGTCTGCCAGTCCAAAACCTCTGGAGCACTTGCCTTTTTAGACCAACAAAAGGCATATGACAGGGTGAACTGGACCTATCTTAGGGCCTGCCCTAAAAAATCAAGCTTCCAAATAGATTTATAAATTGGGTAATGTTGTTTAAAGAGTCTGCAACCATGGCTGTGCGGGGAGCAGGCTTATTAACCAACCCAGTTATCCCACAGAGAGTACTAAAACAAGGAGACCCCTTAAGCCCTCTACTCCACAACTTTAGCCTAGACCCCCTAATCCAAAATACAAACACACTGCTCAAAGGAATCAACGTCAAAGGCCAACCACCAGTCAAAATGATGGCCTTCGCTGATGATTGTGTGGTGGGCATATCCAACAATCAGGACGCTTGCAGAATTGAGAAGATAATACAAGACTATTCAGCCATAAGTAACGCATCACTTAACACTGAAAAACGGAAATTATACTTTTGAGGAAATATCAGACCCTGTGGATGCCATCTACACATGGACAACAAGCTAGTACATCAAGACTCCTGACCAGACATAGGAGGAGATTATTAGCAATGACCTCACTTAAACTTCCAATCATCACCAAGCCAACAGCTGGCCCTGTTCGTCACTTGGGAGTATGGTTGGAAGCAGGAGGTTACGCTAACTCCACTATGGAAAATCAATTATTGGACAAAATAACAAAACGCATTGCCTCCTTACATGGACACAAACAGGTCTAACAGGAAGGGTCATGGTAGCCAACTCTATGATGCTATCAATCATATGGTTCATGGACCATGCAATCGCTTTCTCACCATCTTTATTTAACACAGTCCACGCCCTATTACAAGGATGCTATGGTCCAACCACAACCCCCCTGTACGCCTCAAAACCCTATTTGGCTCTAGAAGGAATGGAGGTATGGGGCTTACTAATTACGTAAAGCAAGCAACCCATATACTGGGATCCTGGATAGCTCAGGTGACTAACCCAGATCTTCCAGATACACACTGGTCCAGAACAGCAAGATTTAACTTCACATGTATACTACAATTAAGAAACCCAGATTACCCGAACACATTAATCAAGTATCTGGCATCACATCCTACAGCTGCAGGGCCACATGGCACTCCTGCACAATTTAAAAGAATACTCCTATCCATGAGAAGAGCGACACGGCGGATTCATATAAATGAATAAACCAATCACCTAGGACGCCCAAGGTTAACTCACAGACAGGTGAACAATGATCAAATGGTTACAGACAATATAACAAGCAAAAGCCTAAATACCATAGCCAGGATAGATTACCTGGACCATATGGACATACCCTACAACCTGGAGATCCAAAGAAGAGTATGGAGATACACACATCACCCTCTACTCCAACCCAGGATAAGAGCACGTGTATTGAGGTACATGATGAGAGTATACCAAACAGATGAACGGTCAAATGCCAATAACACCTCATGTGCAATACGTGGTCAGTATGAAAGCCTAGCCCACCGTTTAGAACAATGCCCAACATCAGCGGCGGTATGGATAGAGGCCATGCGTTTTTTCCGCCAAGAAAACGGACATCCATTCAGCTTAACAAGGAACATGTTCGCTATAAACATGGACTCTTCTATCCACACATCTCTCAGAGCACTGATAGTAGCAATAGCACTATGGACGATACATACAATGGTACTGGAATCGTTCACAGGAGCAGTGCTAACAGTCCAAGAAGCCATATATCGCTTCCACAGCCATATATTGGAACAATTTCAAGCATGGCTGTTTGGACATATGACCCCATATAACAGAAGGACAATCAACACATGGTTCCCCATATGGTTCCTAAAAGTTGATCTTTTCCTTCACACATGCTACATCCAAGAATAAGCCAGCATAACTCCCCTTCCCTACCGTCCTAATCTTGGTGATCCTGGAGACAACAAGAGGGGCCTTGAACCCTCTGGGTGTTTTTATTTGTCAAATTTCATTAGTTTTCTCACTATATAGGAAGTTCTTGTCCCCTGGTCAACCTTCCCCTAATAAATATACTTGTCCCAAGGTTGACCCACCTTGAATATTTAAAATTTGTAATCAAATTAGAATTAAAGGCATTGTTGGGAGTTTCTTTGATAAAACATTAGTAATCTGTTGAGATCAAATCTTAGCATGCTGATTAACATTCCTTTAGTTATAACTACCAAAGACAGTTATTAAGTTTTATGATAATAACATCTACTGAGGTAAATCTCCCAATGAGTATGCAGATTGTGATGTAATCTGATTGAGATTGAATATATATTCATAAAATCCAAACATCCCCAACTTGACCAGATTATCTAGCATAAGATAGAAATTTGGAGTCTATGCTGCCTTGGGCTTTGGTCACAATTTGGCCATCAAAGTTATCTTTGACTTCTGCGGAGCTCAGTCAGTCCTAACAAAATGCATCTCATGCCATTCTTGCAAAACATATTATCTTCTTTTTTTCTACTTGCTGCCGCCACCTCAGAGTGTGCTTCACAAAGCAATATGCAATGCCAGGACTATCTTGGTTGCTCTTGCCGCTATATGAACTGGCCCACCTGTATTACCTTATATTGGATTTCTATGACTCCTCATTGTTTAAAGGATATTCTCACTCAGCTTCACCAATTTATTGTTTCCTGTACTCCCCAGGCTGGGCTCTCCATTTTTTGTCAGAGCAGAAATTATCACTCTCCTCTCTCATGCCTCTTCATGGCAGATCCAGTTTCAACTTAAACCAATCCTGCCAAGATCACAATCTTTTATAATTCTGTCATACCTAATCACTATTTTGCCAGTGTTTATCCCCCTTTTCCCACTTGCCAATGGAAGATGGGAACACAACCAGATTCTCTTGATTATAAAAATAAAATATATTATATAAAATATATCTTTTTATTTTACTGAGGCAAGCTGACCAGGGGACAGGCATTGCTGAAAGAGAGAAACAAAAGAGAGTAATGTCATGAAACCTGAACAGGGTCAACTCCATCAAAGAAAGTTTTTCCACATCCAGATTGGGACTCAAGTTTTTCTGGTTACGTCATGGGTAAGGTTTTCGTGTTATTAGAACTACTAACTGCCAATAGCTTCCTTTAGCTGGCACCCTGATTGATGTATGAAGGGTGGGAATTGAACCCACAACCTTCAGGTTGGTAGCTGTATACCCTTATCGACTTGCCTTCTACCCCCATTATCTAGTATATATCTTTTTAAATTTTTTTTAAAATTTTCCTTCTCACTGGTTATTATTTTTTCATATATTTTTATCTTCTATGTTTTTTCTCAGTTTATTATCTTATTTTTTTAAATCTATATCATGAATACAATACTTCATGTATTTGGTATGTACCTGAATTACTGTACAACCATCCACATTGTTCTTTGTCATATATAGGCATCAGTTGTAGTCTTAGTGATAATTTCAAATGGAACTGACCATAGGGCATCCAATCTTTTTCTTCTTCCAAACCTATGGGTATCACAATAGACTACCCTATTTTTCGCATAGTACTCTCTGAGCGCTGTTCAATTTAAATTGTCCATCTTCTTTGCTTTAAGTTTTCTTTAACTTCATATCAAATGCATGTGATTGCAATTCATTCATGATATACGTCAGTTAGGATAACTATTGCTCTGCACTAACCCTGAATCTAGTTTCACGGCTGAGTATTAGAATAGTTGTAGTGAGGCTCTTTGTCCATATAAGAGTTTGAACAGCATTTTTACTGTCACCAAATGATAACTGATAAATATGCAAAGGTATTTGAACTCATACAAGATCCCCAAGCGGAAAGTTTTCCTTGCTATCAAGTTTTTTATATTACGGCTAGACTTTCATTGACTCTTTCTACAATCTCATATGTTTCTGGATGGTTGGGAACAGACACCACTCTTTGAATTCCATTAATTTTTTAGTCAATGGATCACATAGGATGTAAAGTTGGTTCTTTTACTTTCACTATTACTTGTAGTCATCCATGCCAGTAAACTACTAGATTCAGTATATATCTCACTGTTCTTGTAGCATCTACACGCTCAATGCCTTTGTCTAAGCTGTAATGGATCAGACACACCTGGTCTGCACATTGAACTAGTTGATGGAATCTTAGATTCTTCCAAGAATTCAAAGGTTGCATTTGAGGATTCATGTTTGACTGAAGAACAAATTGAGAATGAGGTCATGTGTAAGAATCTGGAAATTCTGGAATGAGGGCTGTTTTGGTAATATGAACCACTGGCATCATGAATTCTCCAATTAATGATTTAATCAGATATGGTTTTTCATGTACAATGATCTGGTCATCATTTGAAAGCCTGGGGTAAAGGAGCTTAGCTAATTGGCTTTGCAATTTTATAAAAAGGGAAAAAATAACTGAAAAATTAAACTTAATTTTAAAGGAGTGTGGCTTAGTTGTAATGGGCATCCCACTATCGCCCCTCATTTCATGGGTTCCAATCCAGTGTGACTTAAATTACATTTCTGTTCCAAGGATATCAATACATGTGGATACGCACACCATGCCTCAGTCTGACCAAGTAAATCAGTGAAGTTAGATCATGTAATCCTTGCCTATCAGAATACACACAGGAAGGTTATACCTCAAGTACTTGGGTTTTATCCTCAACTCCTATATTTGCACTCCCTACTCCTTATCCCCTCTATTGATGTGGTATATTTGTCCCAAGGTCAGCACACCTCAATAAAATTAAAAATTAAATATTAGTTTTATTTTCTAAAAGAATCAATACTCAAATCAAAAATTAATTTTGATAAAATTAAGATCATTTAAAGTTTATTTAAAAATACATATAAACTAAACGGAAGATAGGCTTGACAAAAACTCTCTTTCCACTCAGCATAACTTTCTAAGCTAATTACATGAAAAAACAAGAAAGTAAATTTTGATCGCCTGTCATAGTTTCACTTTGATGTCCAGGGATTCTCAGCCTGCTGCTCCAGTGTCGGGCAGTAGTGAAACTCCCCTTCCATTTTCCATCTGGCAGAAAAACGCACTCAGACTGGCTCGCCCAGTCATTCCAAACCCATGAGATAATTATTTCCTCCTAAGGATCTTGACACCCACCTCACTTGTTCCCAAGCGGACCTCAATGCCCCTGGTGCTCCCTCGGAGCAACATGCGCTACAGACTAAGGGTCAACTATGGGAAACTCTTCCAATACCATTATCTAGTCATTATTGAAATGGCACATGTGGTGATGGCACCTGCTAGATTTAAAGATTTCTGCCCCTATAATAGGTATTTCAACCTCATCTTCACCTATGAAGCTGACGCCGCCACTGCGCAACTATGCCCTTGGTATACCAGGTACCCTTCTTCCCACAATTTGGACCTAGCTCCCAACAGACACCACTTTGGTGGTCCAATTTTCTGGTTTTCCCATCAACCTTCCCCCTGCAGTACTCCACCAGGAGCTGATGGACAGTTTGGTAGCCTATGGCTCCAACCCCATCCTAAAATTTGTGGTCCCAAATAGGGCCAAATGCCTTTCTGGGCCTCAGTTGTATGCCACAATCAGCCCTAAATTTAAAAATTACCATGTTAATTCCCCCTCATGCCATTATTCCTTCTGCCCCTGACCATCTGTTTTGGGCCCACGTCAAGGGCGGGCAGATGTCTGTCCATCCTGTTTTGAGTTGGACACTCAAAATGCAAGTTCCTCTCCTTAGCCACTTCTGACAGATCAGATTATTCAGCTGCTGATCTCCAATTCGCCTCCCACCCTGCACCAGTTCTGGAAAAGTTATGATCTTACCTGCCCCTCCCCCAAACCTGAGGCTGCAGCTGCACCTGTAGCTAACAATTAGCAACCTACTTACCCCATTCACACACATGATTCCTCCAAACAAGAGCTGTATTGGAACCCAGCTCAATCCCATGCCTCCTTTAATGAATCAACCAAGCCTCAACTGTACGCCTATTACACAATTAAATTCAACCAGAACCCATGAGAGTTATTGGCTGAAACTGATGAATAATGTAAGATCATTGTAGAACCATCTTTGCAAATCAAGCAGTTCATTTTTGTAGAATGGGACGCCAAATACCCCCTCATCTATATACCCCACAGCCAAATGCCAAATCATTTTGCAGTGACCACCAGCTTGCAGTTGAAGCAGCTGCAACACCATATTGTCATTCCCTACACAAAGCTGAAACCAAATCAGTGGCGATGCTCACAGGAGGTATTCCCCCTCCTATTATCCCCTTAACCCTCACCCCAAAAATTAAAGTCACAGTGAACTAGTTACAAAAAAAATGTCAATGATGCTATTCAGAAAGTGCTAATTGTAGCATGGAATCCTAAAGCTAAGATTACTAAACCAATATTTCCACGTTCTTTAAACTACCAGACGCTCGCATTAAAGCCAAAAAAGCTTTAGCCAAATATATCAGTACCATTTTCCTAGATGGCAATTTCCATGTTATAATAATCATTAGTGATATTGAACCACATGCCGCTGATGCCCTGACGCCCTTGCTATCCGCCTTGACATGTACCCACTCTGGGAGGAGGAAACTGCTGCCAAAGATGAGCCCTCTGATCCCCCTTTACTTCCTTTGGATGGAGGAGCAATTTGCGCTGTCCACCTGGTTGGTTGTTTATGTTCAAAGGGTTTCATTAAATCCGCTCATTTGGGCAAATTTTATAATTAAATTAAATTTTGTTAGTTTTTAGTTTTGATTTTAGTTTTGGTAATGTACGTCCCCTGGTCAAGCTTACCTTGAATAAATAATGAAGATGAGCTTTAAAGTGAGGTGTCAGGCGTTGGCTTCGTTCTCGCCACTATCATGGAGCCAGACGAAGCTGTTAACATGAAACATCGCCAGCACCATGGTCTGGGAATATTGCAATATCTAGGAATTTCATGCAGGTCCAGGGGTGGTTATTTCGCCAGTTTTTCAGTCATGTGGTCTGTGATATGGCTTTTACTTCCCCACTCTTCCGTAGAATACTGACCAAACCTACCGTTATATTAAACGAAACAAGTACCATCTCTCCGCCTTGTGGGGTCCTCATGAGAAGGTGGTGGTCTCAGGAGGAGAGGAGTGGAACCGACATTTATTGGCCATAGTTATGGTTGGGTTTTTGCATGCATTTTTGTTACATGACGTAGGGAAATTATCGGTAATGGCAAAACCACAATTTATAAAAGTCAAATTAAAAGCCAAATCGCTCAATAGTCAAGTGGCTCTGTCTATGAAGGCTTTGTGAAAATTCATTAGGTAATCACTTGAGTCCATTTCTAAGCACAATTGGTGCAAGCGACAGGGGGAAGCCCCTTTCTCCCTCCAAGTATCACAGATTGTGGACGCATTACCTTTGGACTTGACAGAATGGGTTCAGGAGCTGATTGAAGAACAAGGATGCATGTAAAGTTCCATGGGGGAGTGCATATATCTGATCAACCTTGCGGACTGCCCAGAAGAGGCAAAGAACGAAGCATGGTCAGTGCCCCTGATGGTCAGCCAGGGGCGTAGTTTGATGGTGGAGTATGTACAGATTTGTCTATTGGCAAAGGTGGCCCAGGTGGGCGATTCCTAATCCTCGTGTGTGTTCCATCAAGGGTTGCAGGCAGATTTTCTGGCATCCCTGGAAGCAGTGAGAATACAGGGCTTGCCAGCAGAAGAAGCCACGTTAGCATTGCAGGTTAGAAGCAATTGGCAATGGCTCAGGACAGGCATAAGGTCTCTATGTTACTAAGGAAAGAAAATCTCCAGAGAGAGTAAACCCAGTCAAGGGGCTGGCATCCAGTCTCAAGAATTTTCAGAAATTCACAAGGTGAGTGGGCAAAGGTAACGAGGAAAAAAATGTAAAAAAAGTGAGCCATGGACATGAGAAGAAAAATGTTTCCAAGTATTTTTCACCCACAAATTAGCAATTTAAAAAATCATTAAGAAATAAATTGCCTTCTCTGCTTTATCCATGTTTACTTATCCCAGTGTAATTGTATACGTATGCCAGAATGGAAGGGGCAATGGCCCTGGTGGATACTTGGACCAAAGAAACTTAATCAAGCTTGTAATGGCTTAGAGACTGAAGTTACAGATTCATGAGGGACTGGAGGTGGTGTTTGCCAATGTGTTGTGAAGGGCTCCTTCATGATGAGTGAGTCCCTCAATAAGAGTATGTCAGGGTCCATTTATGTTCTGGGAGAAGTTCTATGAAATTGAGAATTTGGCCCATCCAGAGGTGCTGAGGATGCGGTGATGGCATCAGTTTCAACCCCATATTGATTTGCCTTCCCATACTGTTACCTTGTATCTAAAGAAAAAGTCACTAATGAGATGGAGAATGATGGTGAAAGAGCATAAGTCACCAGAATTTAGAAGCATAGGTGCCATGCAGGCGGAGGAGTTGCCATTAGAATACTGAAAGTTTGTGGGAATATTTGAGACAAAGAAAGATTCTCCAGTCTTTCCCATGGGCTCAGTTTCAATTTTTGATTCATTTTTGGGTCTGAACTTCCCCGCGGATGCTCATTTTATCCACCGAATGAACGAGATAAGGCCACATTGGAAGAGCATTTAAGTTTTTTTTTAAACGAGAGGTTGATTAAGCCATTAAAATCAGCCATTGTATCACCCAGTGTGACTGGCTTCCAAGTTGATGGAAATTGTTAGCCGTGCATGGACTTCTGATGGCTCAACGCAGTTATGGAGCCAGAACTTTATCCCATGCCACTAACGAAGGATAGTCTCCCAATGGTCACAGGATTTAGCATCTTTTTTAAGCTTGATCTGGTTGACGCCTTAAATAAAGTACCCATGAGACTATAACATCATAAGTATATGGTGTTTAAATGCCACTTAGGAATGACCCAGTACCAAAATAATGCCAATTGGGCTGCAGAATGCTATGGTAGTGTTCCAACAAATTATTTGATCAGATGCTGAATAGGATGATTGACTGGTGCTGCATCAAATATATGGATACCACTCTTGTGTTTCCTCACTATCAGTAAGAGCATGTACACAATGTCAGGAAGATCTGGAAGCGCTGGCTGAGGCAGGATTGTGGTTGAAGCCCTCAAAGTGCGAATTTAACAAATGATTGGTAACATTCTTAGAAAATGTAATTTTCAGAAAGGGGCTTAGGGGTATACCCAGACGAGCTGCATATAGTTTGCGCATGGAGGGCCCTAACAGATCAAACAGGTGTACAGAGTTTTTTTGGTACCAATGAGTTTTATCATGAAGCTCATGAAAATCTTGTCACAAATGGCTCTGCCACTTATGCGGGTTGATGGAAGATGTGACTTTTTGTGTGGGGAGAGGAGGAGCGGGAATTCAATCAGCTGAAGGAGAAGCTCATTTTGGTACCTGTCCTGGCTTACCCCAGACCTCAAAAAACCTTTTATGGTTGGTCCAGAAGCATGAAACTTTGCTTTGGGTGTGGTATTGTTACAGAAGGGGAGGATGGGCTGGAACACCCAGTGTGCTACTTTAGCCTGAAGATGATCCTAACGGAAAAGAATAATTTAATATATGACAAGGAATTACTGGCGGTGGTCTCAGCTTTGCAGGAATGGCAGCAGCATCTGCTGTATGTATGGCACCTTTTTTGCTACTGACGGATCATCAGGCGTTGCAGTATTACTGCAAGCCCATAATGATAAACTAGCACCAAGCCCATTGGCATGTGGAGTTGTTCCAATAAAATTTTCAGATAGAATATAGACCGGGGGCATTTAACACCTTGGAAGATTGGCTAAGTTGTGAAGCGGGGCTAGCATATAAGAAGACAGAGTTGGAGGGGTTTAACATGGCCACCATGTTCCAGTTAAACCAATTTGTGATGATGGTAAGCAAGGAGAGCTAGTTAGAGGAAGAAATATTGTAAAATTAAAGGAATTTTCATTTGGTCATCAGTTATGGGATGAGACAGCAGAAGGCCTACAAAATGGTCACCATCAGATTTTTAGGAGGAGAAATAATATTCTGTACCATGATTTGCACATATGGGTCCTAAATTCATTGTTACAATGGGAGGTATTGCAAGCGTCGTATTACCACCCATTGGCGGGGCATACAGGAGTTAAGAAGATAGTCAAATTGGTACAAAAATTTATTTGTGTCCTGGACATTTATTTGATATAAAATATGTGGCGGAATGCTTGGTTTGTGCTCAATCAAAGACTTTGAGGAAGCCACCCATTAGTAAGTTAATCCCACATAATATTCTGAATCATAATGGGGGTTCAGTTCAGTGTGGACATCATCATGGGGTGCCAAAGGTCCAAGGGAAAGATGCGAAAATGGTCATTGTCAATTGGCTGACTAAATATGCCAATTTTTCCCGTACAAATCCAGTAATTGCAACCAAAATTACAAAAAAATTTATCCGCGATTAATTTGCCTGACATGACCTACCAGCAGAAATCTTTTCATATTACAGACCCCAATTCATATCAACATCTTGATCAAATTTACTTGGGAAATGAAAATTTGCCCATGTAGGGCTTCAGTGTATCATCCAAAATCTGACTGACAAATAGAGAGTGTAAACCAAGTAAAAGAATAGTACCTTAGGCGCTACGTTTTGGATTGGCAATATGATTGGGTTGCACGAGTCAAGTTGGCCCAGTTTATTTATAAGAACCACTGTCAGTTGTTAAAGGGAATGACTCTGTTTTTTTGCAAACTATGTGTTAAATCCTGCTTCGATGGGGGTTTGAGTGGTGGAGTGTGCCAGAGGGTTGGCGAGTTTCTCCACAAGATGATGACATTGGGAAGAAGTTATGGGGTAATATGAAACATGTCATAGTGCAGCAGAAGCGATATTCAGAACAGAAAAATAATTCTGAATTTGTTCTTCATTTCTGGGAGATTGGGTGAGTGGAAGCAAAAACTACGCCATACCACTGAAAAGCCAAAAGCATGACCCAAAATTTTTTAAATCCATATAAAGTTATTTAGGCTATTACTAAGGTCGCGCTTGAACTGGAACTCCTGGATGAGTCAAATCCCATCTAGTGACCATGCATCACAACTTTGAGTGTTCCAAGGGCGAGTACTGGAGTGGCTTGGACCGTTTAACCCACAGGAAGAGAATAATCAAGAATATGAAGTTGAGTAAATACTGGATGCGTGATGGGTGAGAGGATGGTGGAAGTTCTTAAAAAATGGAGGGGATATCCAGTGGAGGAAGTGACCTGGCGAATTTGAAGGAATGTGCATGCTGTCCAGAGAAGATCGGTAATTTTGGGCTTCACATGGTGGTGATGTAACAGCTCAGCACATCCTGGCCTGAACATTGACATAGTTGATGAAATCTCAGATTCCGTTGTGAACCTAAAGATCAAGCTTGAGAATTTAGGGCTGGCTGAAGAACAGATAAAGAATGGATTCATGGTTAAGAATTCAGAAATTTGGGAACAAGGGCAATTTAGTATAATGCACCACTGACATCCTGAATTTTTTGATTAATGATTAAATGGGATATTGGGCTTTTGCATAATTTGATTTGATCATCGTTCAAAATCCTGGGGTAAAGGATCCTAGTTAAGTGGGCTTTGCGATGCTATAAAAGGGAAAATACTAATAGATAATGTAGTTTATTTTTATGTGAGATTTAATACTTAAATCTATAAATCTTTTTGCTAGACTTTAGTTTATTAAAGTTTATTTTATAATATTACATAAAGTGGAAGACGAGCTCATTAAGCGAACTGGTCTAGGAGCTGGCTTTGTTCTTGGCACATCTTAGAGCCAGACGCTGCTATTATAATGCAGCATCAACAGCACAATGGTCCATGAATAAAGCGCAACGTCTAGGAATGGTGTGTGGGGTGGAGGTGTATTTCTGCTGGGATGTTGGTCATGTGGTCAGTGACATGGCTTGTAGTTCCCAACTCTTTTGTAGCATACTGGCGCAAACCCGCCCATTACTCAACCCATCTACTCATATTGTCTATTGCAACTATGATGTACTTTACTCACTTAGTACTAACACTCAAGGGTATCATAACGTCTATTGACACTATATGCTGGGCAAACCCAGGGTGCACTAGCCAGTATCCCACCACATTTTTGTGGGGCTTGTAGGTTGACATTCCATTCAAGAGGCTAGTTAATCTACTATGTCTTAATTTATTAATTCCCAGCAATAATAGTTGCTTAGATGGTCCATTAATTCTCTTAGTCCACCATTCCCTAAACTTTGTGCGTAGCTTGTATTTCAGATCATTCTGATGGTTTGGGGAATTAATACCATTTTCCATCAATTGACTTGTACAACTTTTCATTCTTCACTTTGGTTTTTTCCTCTTCTTTCTTCAGTGCACCTTGAATCTCCATGGGTTCATCCCCAATATTCCTTTGAACATCCACTGAAACAAATAATCCACTTGCTGGTATATGACTTGAACGGTAGGTAATCTTGATAGTCTGTAAGCATTCTGATAGCTGCTCCTGCTTTGTGTATATTTGAAATCATAGGATTGCAGTCTCAAACCTATCATGCAGTTTCCCTCTGTTTCCTTAAGGTTATTCAACCAGCGAAGATATGAGTGGTTGATAACAACCTTAAAGTGTTTCACTTAAATACACTTGATTTTGTGTACATGCATATATCACTACAATGCATTAATGCTCTTTCACATGTAGTTCCTTTCTGCTGGAGTCAATGTTCTTCTCAAACATGCCACCAAATGCTCTTAACCAATCATTGTTTACTTGACTTAAAATGGATATAATCATTATTAATGAGGCTTCTATCTAAATAATAAATTCCCAACTCAAAATATTGGCAAATCTGAACAGGACTAGTCAGCTGATATCTTCTTAGCTCACCAAACACCTCTTGGGCCTACTCATTCCACATGAATCCTTTTTCCAGATACTTTAACAGGTGAAATAATGGTTTATCAATTCCAGAAAATCTTTGATGATTTGGTGATAGAAGATGACCAACCCAAGAAATATTTTTATGTCCCATAATTTCTTTGGGATTGACATCTGCTCAATGGCCATTATCTTCTGCAGTTGCAGTTGCAATCCGCTGGAGCTAATCACAAACCCCTAATATTCAGGATTTTTTAAAAATTGGCATTTCCTTGGCTTTATTTAAAATTTACTATTGCTAGGCGTTATTATACATCCTCCATGTGCTCCAAGTGATTTATGAATGTCCTTCTGGACACTTTGATGTCATAGAAGTTCACTAAAACACAAGGTAGCTTTAAGTCACTCAGGAGTTTATAAATTTTCTTTGAGATAGTCACTAGCATGCTACACAATCCCTGGGGCATTCTCATAAGCTGGTAAAATCCTTGCGTGGTGATTATCACACATTTCTCTTGATCTTCTTTTGGCAAGTCTATCTGCCAAATATATAAAAGCAAACCCATTGCAAAAAAACTTGGCTTCCCCTAGGTGATCAAGCAATTCAGTGATCCTCATCAGCAGATATGAATCCTTTTTGTTGATTTTATATAGCCAGAAAAAATCGATCACCACTTTTATTGATCCATACTTTTTTTTACAATAAGGATCAGACTAGCATATGGCATGACGATAGTATGAGGAGCCCATGATCAATCAGTTTAGTATTTTCTTCACTGACTACTGCTTTAGCAGCCTTTGGATGGCAAACGGGTCTCCTTTGTATTGGCAGTTATTACCCAGTTTCAACCTTATGGATCACATTTTTAGTGCACCCAAGGTCATGGTTGCATGGGCAAATATCACCCAATTTTTCTTTACATGAAGATCAAAGCACTTCTTCTTTCTGTTATTATGATAACTTAGCCAATTGCTACAATTGACCAATACATTAATGCTTTCAGCAGCATCTTTCAAGATCCCATCTCTGTTAATGTCCTGAAGGTCATGTAACTCTCCTATTTCTGCTGGTGGGATTAAATGTGTGAAAATTATTACTATTATTTTCCCTCTTTCATTGAGGTTTCAAACCATTGGCCAGCAATACTCATATTTTACTGTGGCCAAGCATCATAATCCCCAGTGCTACCTGAGGCTCCAGTCTCATAATACTCCTCAGGCAAGGCTTCTCCATACAATTAATCCAGAACTTTTATAGTTAACTCTATGTTACTTAGAGTGCATTATCAGAAATATGGTATTCATCTTTATCAAATTCATTTCTATCCCATGGTTTTTGAAAAATCTCGTTCAGCATTTCTTTGATTTACTTATAACCAGATTGTATTAATTGAGAAATATGTTGTCATTGTAAAATTAAAGCTTTTAATATTTTTTTCATCAGCAAAGTTTTTCCTCTTTGGTGATATACCAAGGGCAGGTTTTACCCTAAATTTTTTGGGTAATCTCATCAAAAAACATTTGATTAATAATTTTTTAGGAATTAATCACAATATGATTTCATAATTTTGTTTTGGCTACACTATAGTGGAAGATGATATCCACTTTGATCTGAACTGGAGTGGCAGTGCACTTTATGCTCCACATGATAATGTGGCATTTGGTACAGCAGTTCCATATTCTTTATGGTTCCCTAAAGGAGTAATATTCATTTGCCACACCAACTTGGTCAGACCAAAATAATGGGTGCACCACCTTCAATTACCACCTATACCCTTAATTAATTAAATATAATGCCCACATATTGTCTTTGAAGTATTATAATAAGTTGTTTACTGAGTGATTTGTTATATTACTCGCAAATCTAAAATGTAATTTATTTGAACAGAAAAAGCATAAAAGGATTCCTGAGTTGTGCTAAAAGGGTAAGAAATGTTCTCTTCAAGTTTTGTCTTGGTTTGTTCTTCCATGCTTTCAGCGGTTATGATCTTTTCCACCAACTGACAAGTGTATGGCTGAGCAACTTCTTTCACTAAAGTTTGGGGTCTATACCCTTCATCTTTACCTTGGGTAATACCAATTATCTAAGCTAAACACCTAGTAGAGTGGATCAGGTGCGTCCTCGTCTACAAAGAAATTGAAATTATCTAAACATTATTATTTATAATAGGGGGACAGCTTTGATCATAATGCTAAATGTTCTATATCTTGACTGCTGATCCAATCCCCAAACCTTGACTCATTTCTTTTATATATACTGAAACATAGTAACTTGCTCTCTAGCTTCTCATCATGACATTGAGCAACTATGCGCCAAAATCTTTCACACTAAAAGCAGCGAATCTGAGTTTTATCTGACCATTTCGTGCCCTATTTCTTATTTCACATTACAACCCAATTCTGTTGCTTTCTTATTGGGCTCAGCAAATTTTACGGTATTCTGAGTGCTGGCAAGAATGGCTTTGAAGGTTTAATTTGGTGCTGAATGTTGTTCCTAGAACCTTGAGATACTTACCATCTGTGATGTGTAGTCTAGTTTGCAAGCTCTGACACCATGCTGTGGTGCAAATCTCTGTAAGGCTGATGTGGCGCTTGCATTGCAAATATGTGCATTAAAATCTGATGGAATTTTCACACCAAACAGGATTTGTGATTCCTGGCAAAAAGGTCAGTGAAAGAAGCTAATAATTGATTCTATATAAAATAAATTTTTGATATACTTCAGTTTACAACTATCTATCCATTTAGGACTACCAGACTCTGTAATTATAGCTTCTTTGGCATCACCGTCATTCAATTATCCCCGTTGAGATGGGGCAAAAAACCAGATTTTGACAGTCAGTGTCCAAGCAGTTTATCATGGTTACTGCTTTCTGCCAGTCTGTGTATCCAAACATCAGCAATTTAAACAAAAAAATGTGGGTGCATTATAGTGATGATGTATAGGCAATTTTATGTAATTTGAAATTCTTCTGTTGCTACAGTGGCAGGAGATACCTTCTCAGCAACCTGACTAACAATATGTGTATTTTTAGATATTATCTTTGAAATTGCAGTGAAAGCTCTAGGCTTATTTCTCAGGGTTTGTACTTTCCCAACTAAATTTCATGAATCTTGTTACTGGCTTCATTCACTTTTATCTGGGCACAATTACTATTTGATTCTAGAGTCTTCTAAGCGCTTTAGCATCCACGCCATGTCTTCCTGCATCCAGCGGAAATATTCTCTATATGCCTTTCATTCAAATTTCTTAAAAGTATCTCCTTGAATGATTCAATTTCGTTTTAATTCAATGAGGTGATCTTCCCATAAAGATCATTACTATAATTTCTGACTTGATCAGTTTCCACCTTTATTTTATCACTCTTTTTTCCAACTTAGCAAACTCAGCTCTTAACGCCAAGTTAAGCGCATTCTTGTTGATGTTTGCCAAATTCTCCCACTGCTTTCTAAGTTCATTTTATGCAATTTTGTGATGGTATGTTCTCCTATAAAGTTGGCCTGAAAACTCAACTACACCTATAGTGAGCATAAATGTACCCAATAAATTTAGGTTGCTCACTTTAGCTATCAACTCCACTGCACAGGTTCTGATGTGTGCATTGAAAAAGATTATTGATATATTTGATTGATTAAATTGACTTTAGTATAAAGACTGTTGTCCTAGTTGAGATTTCAACAAAGATCTTAATGTATTCAACTCTAGATTGATGCTAAAGCTCTTTAATAAAGCCCTTGAAGGTTTTTAATTTAGGGGAACTTCTCCCTCTAAATCTTCTTCTCTTTCTTCAAGCAGGAGCTGGCAGAGTAGCTACTAACCACTTGACAAGGGAATTATTCCCTTCAACTCTATCCTCAAAAATTGGCACATAACAAATAGATAAGAGAATCCTCTTCTCTTCCACTCTAATCCCAAGAGTCTACAATATAAACTTTAAAACTATCTTAATGTTTATTCCAATTAGACTTATTTAGAAAACGCTTTTAATACTTTATTATAATAAATCAAGGAAAATTTATAAGGGAATTTGTCACCTAACACTTCTCATTGGCACCTCACTTGGAAAGGCAGCCGTTGCCAATGGATGAACCCTCAGAAGTCGCACCCAATGATGAGCTTCCTCATCTATCTAGTTGAATTCTGCCACTGACTAGTAATTCAACCCTTATGGTTGAATAAAATAATTTGTCCCAACCTTTTGAATCATCCTATATGGATTATCCTTTTAGGATAGCAACTTGATTATTTAATGGGACCTTTTATCCATTAACAGGAGGTTGCATTACCTAAAAGGTTAATTTTCAAGTTGTTACCAGAAGCATTGTTGACGCTTCAGCAACTAATCAAAGTGTCCTGAGTCAATCAATGACAAACTCTGATCAACTCCTAAAAACCAATTAAATTACCAAAGATAGAATCAAAATTTGAATATTTTTAAGATCATTGTTTTGGATTGTCTTTAATAAAAAATTAGTAATCTGGAGGAATCAGATCCCAGCAGACTAATTAAAACTTCGTTAGGAATAACTACCAACAATACTTATCATTCTTAACTTTTCTTTCTCGTTGCAAACACTTTTGCAACCCATTCAATTCAAGACTAAATCCAGTTTGATAATCTCATAGAGGGGATTAGTCTGCACCCATGTCTGGGAGCAGTTGGGCAAGAAAAGAAAGAGGAGCAGGCGGAAGGCCCACAGCCTCTAATGTTCGAAAATGCCCCAGAGAATCCGGCGGAATAGAAAAAAATTTAAAAAAACTGGCGGTCACAATTTCCCCGGAGATACTCGTGTGGCAAGCACGATGCAACCAGTACATCAATACGCCACATTCCCAGCCACTTTCATTGGTGGAATTCGGAGTCCGTGTGTATCTGGACATCCAAAAAATGGCCCTATGGGAAAAATTTTGTGAAGATGTACACAAAATTTTCCCAACCGCGGTGTATGTTGCACCTCACTCCATGTTGCGCGGTTGGCTGGACCTAGGTTTTGAAAGCAAAATAGCAGCAGACGAGGCTGCAGCAGTGCGCGTAGTGGTTGACCTCCCCGAAGGGCAATGGGTCGTCGAAACTAAATGCATCAGATGGACAAAATTGATCCAAATTTTCCTCACGTTTGACTTTTTGCCTACTACGGTAAAACGTGACATTTTGGAGCAACACCTGAAAGATGGTCTCGCCATATACAGTGAAATACAATCTTTTGAAATGCAACGTTTCATGCTGATGCCACACCTGTGCACTGGCAAAGCCATCACAGTTCTGACCCCATCTGAGGAGATCACGAAGGACCTAACCCAGATCCTGCACTCCACCTTTATTGACATCGCAGGGCACACCACCCACCCATTCCGGGTAACCGTGGACAGCGCACCCCCCATTTGCACCCACTGTATTGCGTTTGGCCATAAGGCACATGCATGCCCCATTAAAGAGGGCGTTACATTCCAAGAGCACCCCTCGGCGGCCATGGCCAGCGGAGAGGCGCACTATGAACCAACCGCAAGCACCAAAGAGGCCTTCCCGTGGGGAGCACAAGGCTGCTACCTATTGGTAAAGCCATTTCCCCGCAGGAGTGGAAGAAGGCCAAGCAGGCCCATAGGACTGCGGCCAAGGAAGCGGCCAAGGTCACCACCACCATCCCACACTCACAACGCCAAGAGGACATGGAGATCTTCGTGGTGGAAGCAACTTGGGTATCCATCACCCAATCAGATTGGGAGGCCCAAGCCGAACGGGCCACTCAATCTGAGGATCCAATGGGAGATTTGATCTCACCCAATCGCTGCACCCAAGCCCCAGTTGAAACTGACTTGGGACCTATCCCAACTGAAAATTTTTTTTGCCCCACTCGATGGTGCACCAAACTTATCCGCACTGCAAAAAATTCGTCCAACGTCGGGAAAACAAAAAGCGAAGGCCAAAGCCAACGCGACTCTTTCTGCAAAAATCAACAAAAACCCTGATAGTGTTGCTGCTAATACCCGTGCTGCTGTGAAAGCCCGTGGGGACCTTGAAGAGGCTGGTGGGCCCAGGGGCCCACCCCCTCACACCTAAGGTGCGATGGGGGAAACCTTCACTCTAGGGATGCTGAATATCGCCGGACTCAAGGCCTCCCCATCCCGGGCTAGGAAACTGAGTATTTTACAAAATAATTTACCCGTGGATATCCTGGCCATCCAGGAAACCCACTGTCCACAAGGTTCTGAGGATGCTTGGAAAACAATGCTCCTACCATCCCTATCCTTTTGGTTGAAGCACTGTGGGGTGCTAATTCAGAAAAACAATTTTTTCAAATTTATATCTTCAGAAACATTCCTAAATGACCGAGTGCTCATTGTCACCTTCTCTTGGGCCGATGTTGCACACACAATTGTTAACATTTACACCCCAAACGGTGCACAAGAGCGTTGGGAATTTTTCTCGTCGGTCAAATCCCTCCCGCTACCCCCAATTCTTTTCTAATCGGCAACATGAACTGTTGGCTGACCTCACCAATGGACTGGTGGCCGCCCTCACCCCACGCCCCACAGGGTCACATAGAACTATGCGTTCTAAAAGCCACCCTTGGGTTAATGGATGCACTGCCGTGACATGCCCCACTGCTCGAAAATATGACGCGTCCCCACATCCACAATGGCCAATTAAGGTCCATGACCCGCATTGACCTTATTCTAGTGCTGGCGAAATTCCAACCCCACATCTCCCACTTCAAAACAACAAAAATGGAATTCTCTGACCACCAACTGGTCTCGATAACATACCACTTACCCATCACAGTTGCAAAGGCCCCACATTGGTGCAAAATCCGCCCCCCAGAGCTTGCATCACCAGGATTTTCCACGTGGGTGGAAGAGGCAACTTTGGCAAAATCGTTTGTTGCACCGTTTTGCGCGGACCCTATTTCCACATGAGCAACTTTCAAAAAAGACACCATCCACCACTATCGCCATCTCTCATGCAGATGCTCACGAGCCACATTGGCGGTTATATCGTGCACGCTGGCGGAATTGGCCCACTTGGAGTCCAACATTCCAGCCTCAGGATATAGCCCTGCATGGGGCCAGAAGTGGGTGGAGGCAGCAGCTCTACCTCAACGCACTTGAAAGGCAACACAAACATCAGGTTTGTGTCCAATACAGGGCCACACGCATCACTAAAGGTGACAAGTGCACCGCATACTTCTTCAAAAAATTTTTTGCACCATGCCAGAGCGTGGCCTGCACACAGGTGTGAAGATTGGATAATTCTATCGTGGACACACTGGCCAAAGTGGCAATCGAAATGCAAAGATATTACTCCAAGTTATACCGAGCTGAACCAATTCAGCCAACCGAAATGGCAGAATTTTTCGACAGAACTCATATCCACACCATTTTCTGATACCCGGAAATAATGAATTTAATTACTCTGAACAAATTATGGACTACCATTTGCAGTGCGCCAAACTGAAAATGCCCAGGCCCAGATGGCATTCCATATGAGTTCTACAAAAAATAGTTTAAATACATATCCCTATTGCTGCTAGCCTCACTCAACCAAAGCCTGTTGGAAATGCGCCTCCTACCAGGAGGACATGAGGCTTTTACAGTCACACTCTTCAAGAAAGGGGATAGGCTAGACTTAGCCAACTGGCGCCCCATTTCTCTAACAAACACAGACACCAAAATTTTAACAAAAAATCATGGCTAACCGTTTAGGGACTGTAGCATCTGCCACCATCTCTCCAGAACAATTTGGTTTCATCCCCAGAAGGTCGATTTGGGATAACGTGCACTCTGTGGCTAATGTGTGTCAGTCCACAGCCTCTGGGGCACTTGTATTCTTGGACCAACAAAAGGCCTATGATAGAGTAAACTGGGAATACCTTAGGGCCTGCCTCCAACAATTCCGCCTACCTCCCCGCTTCATTAACTGGGTGATGCTGCTCACGGAATCTGCAACAATGGCTGTGCGTGGCCCAGGTTTCCTAACGGATGTAGTCCATCCTCAAAGGGGCCTGCGACAAGGGGACTCCCTGAGCCCACTCTTATACAACTTCAGCCTTGACCCACTACTGCGAAATGTGAATGCCCAACTCACTGGGGTCCATGTGCCAGGCCAAACCCCAGTCAAGATGATGGCATTTGCAGATGATTGCGTGGTGGGGGTGTCTAATAATAAAGATGCACGCGCGCTTGAAGCCCTCATCCAGGAATATCCCCGGGTAAGCAACGCGGCACTGAACGCCTCCAAAACCGAAATCATCCTCCTTGGTCAGTTTCAGAACTGCTGGGCCCCAGCAAGTAGTTCCCAACCCAGCCCAGCTGCTCGCCCAAGACCACGCCTTACTAACTCAAAACACACCGCTCCACTGGTGCTCCCCTTTGTGCCGCGACCTACCATAGGACCAGTACGCCATCTGGGCGTGTGGTTGGAGGCAGGAGGATACGCGTCAGCAGTAATGGAGTGCCATATACTGGACAACGTGATGAAGCGAATCGCCTCTCTCAGAGCCCACCCTACTACCCTCACTGGCAGGGTTGTTCTTGCCAACTCTATGCTCCTATCCAAAGTCTGGTTTGGAGCCCACGCCATCCCCTTCTCCCCAAGCTTCTTCAAATCCCTGTATGCTTTGCTACAAGGTTGGCTTTGGTCAGGCCGCCCTCCACCAGTACGGCTAGAGGTCATGTTTGGCCCTCATCATCATGGTGGCATGGGCCTACTTGACTCCAAAGCCCATGCCGCCAAGATCCTAGGCACCTGGATTGCGGCCGTCACTGCTCCTACACTCCCATCCCAACACTGGTCCCGCGCGGCCCGCTCCAACTTCTCCTGAGCCTTGGGCCTCAACAACCCATCAAACCCTCACTCCCTGATGAAAAACCTTGCATCACACACATCAGCCACAGGTCCTCACAGGACAAAAACCCACTACAAACGAATCCTACTCTCCATGCGAAGCGCAGAGTGGAGAATTCATATTAGTGGACATACATTCCAAAGAGGCCGCCCCTCTCCTCAGTTCACACAAGAGGTACAGGGGCTACCCATCCATGATGGCGTGATCCCCATTCGACCCCAAGTCCTATCCAGGGTGGATTACCTGGACATGATGGACATCCCTTATTCCACTGAGACCCAAAAGACTATCTGGAAATACGCACACCATCCTCTGTTGCAGCCTTAAGTCCGTTCCCATGTGTGGCGCTGCCTGAGGCGGGTGTATTGTACAGCTGAGCGCTCTAACGCTTTACACTCATCCTGTGTCGTGTGTGGCCAGTATGGAACGCTGTTTCACCGCCTGGAGAAGTGCCCCACCTCTAAAGTAATATGGCGCGAAGTCCAACGTCTGTTAGGCCAGGATCAAACACATCCCTTCAGTCTGTCAAGAGATATGTTTGCTTCATCAATGGCCTCCCCCTCCCACCCTCCCTTTGTGCTCTAGTGGTTGCAATCGCCATGTGGACTATCCACACGATTGTCTTGGATGCCATCGCCGGATCCATCCCCACCCTCCCTGAAGCTGTCCACAGATTCCGGTCTCATTTGGTGGATCACTTTCAAGCGTAAATGTTTGGATATCTCCCACCACGTCGCCGGCAGCTGGTCTCCTCCTGGTTCCCAGTCTGGTTCATCAAATCAGACCCCTTCCTCCACACGTGCTCAATAGTGGCTACGCCCCCTACACACGTTCCCTCCCCTTCCCATAAGTGGCGTTCCCGCTGGCAACAAGAGATAGCATCGTTTCTCTGGGGTGCCTCACCTGGTACTGAGTTTTGTCTCGTCTGAGTCATATTCGGAAGTGTCCGTCCCATGGTCAGCCTTCCCCGCAATAAATTTAAAATTTAAATACTTATCATTATTTATGATAACTCACATCAATTGAGGTAATTTTTCAGTACGTAAATCAGATTGTGTTGTAATATGATTGGGCTGGATGATCCTGGAATAAAGCTCCAACTTATCCTTCCATTTGACCAGAATAATAGCAGAATATAGAAATCTAGGAGCAAATGATGCCTTAGGCTGTGGTCACAATTTGGCCATAAAAGTTATATTTGACTTCTGCGGAGCTCAAATGGTCCACACTTAATGCATCTCATGCCATTTTCAGCAACGCAGCTCCTCTTCTTAACACCTACTTGCTGCCACCACTCAGAGCACAATTCCCATGGCATCATGCCATGCCAGTACTATTCCAGTTGTTCTTGCCAGCAATTTGAACTGGTCCACCTTTAATACACCAGGACAGGTAACTATGACTCCTTGTCATTCAAAAGATAACCCTAGCTGGCTTTACCAAGTCTTTATTCATTCTCTCGCCTTAGACCTCTTCATGGTAGATCCAGCTTCAACCTGAGCTGATCCTGCCAAACAAACATGTTATTTTCTATTCTGCTTTATTTCATTACTACTTCCTTTGTTTACATCCCTTTCTCCCCGCTAGACAACAGAAAGTGGGATCACCACCAGATCCTCTTAATTGTGGTAACAAAATAAAATACAATAATATTATAATATATTTATATCTTGTTTTTTCTTTTTTATTTTACTCAAAAAAAGAAATCTCCTTCTTATCAGATATAATATTTTTCATATGTTTTTATCTTTATACTTTTAATATATTTTCTCTACTTGAATCCAATACCCTAAATATTAAATATGGAACCTATTCACAATATGTCATAAGCTATGTTTTCAGCATTTGGTTCAATCACCATCTTGATAATAATTTTGAATAGACTCAACAATAGGAAGTCTAATTTGTTTTTTCCAAACCTATGGGTATCACAATAGGCTACCCTATCTTTAATATGGCCTTTTTCTGCGCTTATCAACATAGAACAACCATTTTCTTTGCTCTATTTTTCCTCTTTAATGTTATAAAATTCCTGTGATTTCAGGTTGATCAATAAATTCGCCAGACAGGTTGATTATTGCTCTGCACTCATCCCCAGCGCTAATACCACTGCTGAATATTATATTGGCAATAATAAGGCCCTTTACCCTTACAAAAATTGAACGGCTTTTCACCTGTCACCCTATGATACCTGTTATTATACATAAAGGTAACTAAACTAAAGTAGAATCCCTAAGCGGAATTTTTCCCACTACCAAATTTTTGCAGCACTGCGGCTAGAGTTTCATTGACTGTTTATACTATTCCATTAATCTCTGGGATGTAGGGAACAGACACTAATTCTTGGATTTACATCAGTTTGTTCAGTTTTGGGATCACATAGAATGTAAAATTGGTTCTGATATAACAAAGTGATACTATTGGCATCCATGCCAGTATTCTATTTGACTCAGTATAAATCTCTATGTGCTTTTATAATCTCCTCAGCTCAAGGCTTTTGTCTAAACCCATCTATACAGGTCTATTGCAACTATGATGTACTTTATCCATAAAGTACAAACACTCAAGGGTCCCATCACTTCTATTGACATCAAGTGCCAAGCAAACCCAGGGCGCTTTATCCATATCCCATCAAATTCTTGTGGGGTTTGTGTAGTTGACATCCCATGCAACAGGCTAGATTATTGCTATGTCTTAATTGTTTAATTCTATGTGATAGTAAATGAGTAATTGGCCCATTGTTTCCGTAGTTCACTATACCCTATGATCTTGTGTGACTTAAATAATCTTTGCTCATTATGACATTTTAGTTTTAAGTACCATTTTCAAAACAATTTGTGAAGCTGTCCGTTCTCCAGTTTGCTATCTTTTTACTCTCTTCAGCGCAGTTTTAATCTCCATGGGCTTATCTTTGATAATTCACTTAATCACTTGTTGGAATAATTTATCCGCTGTCCGGTACAGAGCTTGAAGATCAGGTAATTTCAGTAGTACATCAGCATTTTATTGTGCTGCTCCTGCTAAATGTATAATTTTGAAGTCATAGGCTTGCAGCTTCAAAGCCCATCATGGCAGTTGCCCCTCTGGTTCGTTGAGATTATGTAACCAGCGTTTAGAAATGTGGTCAGTCAGAACCCTGAAGTGTTCCCATAATATATACACTTATAATTGTTTGCAGGAATAAATCATTGTAATGCAAGCGCACTCTGTCATGGTGTAGTTCCTTTCCGCTGGCATCAATGTACTGCCCAAATATGCTACCAGACTCTCTTCCCTATCATCATCTACTTGACTTAGAACAGCACCAAACACCATTAATGAGATATCTGTATTATTATATTTCCAATTGAATTTTGGTACTTCAGAACTGGACTATCACCCATATTTTCATAGAACATCAAACGCTTCTTGGGCCTCCCCATTCCACATAAATCCTTTTTTCAGAGTCTCTAATAAGTGAAATAATGTTTGGAATTTCAGCTAATTTTTAATAAATTGGTGATAGAAGCTGACCATCCTAAGAAAGACTTGTATCTCCCAAATGTTTTTTAGGATCAACATCCTCTCAATGGTTATTATCTTCTGCAAATGTGGTTGTAATTTCACAGAGTTTATAAATAACTTCAGATAATTAAGCTCCTTTATAAATTGACATTCTCTCAACTTAATTTCCATACTTTGCTGCCATTAGACGGTTAAACACTTTTCCCAATTACTACAGGTGATTGGCGGATGTCTTCCTGAAGACTTTGTTGTCATCTAAGTCCACCAAATCACATGACCGCTTTAAATCAACCAGGATAAAATTCATTGCCCTCTTGAAAGTTGCCAGCTCATTGCACAATCTCTGGGACATTCTCCTTATATTTTCTCGAGGTAAGCTGACCTGGAGATGACATAACCAAAACTAAAATTAAAACTAAAAGCTAACGTAAACAATTGGTTCAGAAAAACGCCCAAATGAACGGATTGAATGAAACACTTCAAAGTAAACAACTAACCAGGTGAGCAGCGAAACTGCTTATCCTTCCATGGCGGAAGGGGAGGGGGATCAGGGGGCTCATCTTTAGCAGCAGCTTCCTCCTCCCAGTGTAGGGTACGTGTTAAGGCAGACAGTAAGGGCGTCAGGGTATCAGCGGCATGTGGTTTAGTATTGCTATTATTGGTATTTCATGGAATTTCCCAGCTAGGAAAAATGGCACTGATACATTTGGCTAAAGCTATTTTGGTTTTGATGTGGGCATCAGGAGTTTAACAAATGTGGCGATATTGGTTTGGGTAATCTTATCTTTAGAATTCCGTGCTACCATTACCAAGCTCTTTATAGCATCATTGACGTTTTTTGTAACTTATTGATTGTGGTTTTACTTTTTGGGGTGAGGGTTAAAGGGATAACAGGAAAAGGAATACCTCCTGTGAGCATCGCCACTGATTTGGTGACAGCTTTGTGGAGGGGACAACAGTCTGGTGTTGCAACTGCTTTGACTACAAGTTGGTGATCACTGCAAAATGATTTAGCATTTGACCGTGGGGTATATAGATGAGGGGGTATTTGGCGTCCCCTTCTACAATAATGAACCGCTTGATTTGCAAAGATGGTTCTACAATGATATTATATTATTCATCAATTTCAGCCAATAACTCTTATGGATTCTGGTTGAATTTAATTGGGTAATCGGCATACAGTTGAGGCTTGGTTGATTCATTGGAGGAAGCATAGGATTGAACTGGGGTCCAATCTGATGCTTGATTGGGTAAATCATGTGTACACTGGGGCGAGGAGGAGGTTGATTAGTGGCTGCAGGTGCAGCTGCAGCCTCAGGTTTGGGGGAGGGGAAGGTAAGATCATACCTTTTGCCAGAACTGGTGGAGGGTGGGCGGTGGATTGGAGGTCAGCGGATAAATAATATGTTCCACTGGTAGTTGCTAAGGAGAAGCACTTGCGTTTTAAGTGGTCCAACTCAAAACAGGATGGGCATATCATCCGCCTGCCCTCAACATGTGCCCAAAACAGATGGTCAGAAGCTGAAGAAATAGCAGTGCAAGGGGGAATCAACAAAGCAATTTCACTAAATTAAGGACTGATTGTGTCAAACAACTGAGGCCCAGCGAGTCATGTGGCCATATTTAGGACCACATATTGTAAGATGGGGTTGGAGCCAAAGCCTTCTAAACAGTCCTCAGCTCATGGTGGAGCACTTCAGGGGGGTGGGAAAACCAGCAAACTGGACCACCAAAGTGGTGTCCACTTGGAGCTAGGTCCAAATTGTGGGAAGAGGGGTACCCTGGAATATTATGGACACAGTTGCTGCAGTGGGGGTATCAGTTTCACAGGTGAAGCTGAGGTCAAAATACCTCTTATAGGGGCAGAAATGTATAAATATGTCAGGTGTCGTCACCGCCTGTGACATTTTACTAATAGCTTGGTCATGGTATGGGAATAGTTTCCATAGTAAACCCTTAGACCGTAATGCATGTTGCTCCAGGTGAGCATCTGGGGGCAGCAAGGTACCGCTTGGGTATGAGTGAGGTGAGCGTCAAGATCTTTGGGAGAAACAAATTGTCCCATGGGTTTGGAACGATTGGGCGATCCAGTATTAGCGCGTTTTCCTTCTGGATAGAAAATGGTGGGTGGAGTTTCGCTGCTGCCCCACACTGGAGCAGCTGGCTGAATATCTTGAGACATCAAAGTAAAACTATGGCGGTTGATTAAGATTACTTTCTTGTTTTTTCATGTATTTTGCTTGAAAGTTATGCCAAGCGGAAAGAGATTCCTGGGACATTCTCCTTATCTGGAATAATCTTGTGCAATGATTATTGCATTTTTCTCTTGATCTTCTTTTGGCAAATTTATCTGCCTATAACCTGAGATCAAAGCTATCACCAAAAAGAACTTAGCTACCCCTAAGCGATTGAGTGCATCATCAATCCTTAGCAGCAGATAAAAATACTTTTTAGTGTTCTTATTCAAATTAGCAGTAATTGATAAGCACACAATATGATTATTTTTTTCTTCACAATAAAGATCAGATTTGCCCATGGACTCAACAATGGAATGAGGAGTTTCACTAAATCAGTATTGAATTACTTTACTAACTACTGCTTCAGCAGCCTTATACCAGCGGTCAGGTCACATTTGTATTGGCAGATATTCCCCAGTGTTGACCTTATGGATCACATTTTGAGTGCATCCATGGTCATGGTCATCCTGGGCAAATATCACCTGATATTTCTTGAGTAATTGTACCAATTCTTATTGCTGTCTTCTGATAACTCAACTATTTGATCACAATAAACCAGTACATAAACGCTTTTAACTCATCTGCTAGTCATCCCATCTTTTAACATTCCAAAGTCAAGGAATTTTCTGAGGTCCACCATTAGGATATAATGTGCAAATTCAATGACTTTATAATATCCACTTTCTCTAGTTTTCCACTAAAATTGGCCTGTACTTGACTTTCACCATACCCTAGCAATTTAATCTCCAGTGCTACCCAAGGCTCTAGTATTGATTCTCTATGGGGTGATGACTTCTTCATACATTTGTTCTGGATTTTCTAGCGTTACAATATATTACATGTAATTTCTATTCCTGAAAGAATGGTATACATCATTTTTGTCCTTATGGCATCTCAAAGTTTTCTGGAATCTCCTTAATTTATTACCTACTTTTCCATCCAACCAACTTCTATTGGATGGAAATTATGCCATCATTGTAAATTAGATTTACAAAATTATCTCTCTTCTTCAGTAGAGTTTCTCCTTTCTGCTGAAAACCAAGGGCAGGGTTTTCCCCAAAATTGTCAGGGTACTATCTTTAAATCGCATTTAAAACCATAATTTCTCAGGAATTCTGTCCCAATGAGTATGACATAATTCTGATCTGCCAACACGATGGTGGGATCTGATACCACCAGTGATATAAACCTAATCAGTAGTTTTGTATGCTCCACAAGATTTTATGGTGTTCAATACAACATTTCCATATTATTTATGGTGCTCTAAGACTGGCAAAATCATCAATTTGCTTCATAAACATGATCAAAACTGTATTAATGGGTACTCCACTGCTGATTATCACCTGTAATCTTAATAAAAATTTTAAACTTTAAATTTTATTCAGGTAGGCTGACCAGTGAATGGACACTTCCAAAAAGTAATTAACGAAACAAACATCAGCAAGAGGAGGGCTTCCCGAAGAAGAAAACACTATCTCCTGTTATCCAGCGGGAACACCAAGAAAAGGAAGGGGGTTACGTGTTTAGGGGCTTGCGCCATTATTGAACACGTATGTAGGAAGGGGTCTGAAGCGATGAACCAAACTATGGACCAGGATGAGACCAACTGGTGGCGATGGGGTGGTAGGTACCCAAACATCCCAAGCTTGAAAGTGGTCCACAAGGTGCGACTGATACTGGCGTACAGCTTCCTGGAGGGTGGAAGTAGAGTCTGAGATAGCATCCAAGACAACCATGTGGATAGTCCACATGGCGATTGCTACCACTAATAACGGAGGGAAGTTGGTATAGGAGAAACCAAAGACAAGGCGATTATCCTTATACAGGCTGAAAGGCTTTTCCTGATCCTGGTGAAGGAGATGCTGAACCTCACGCCAGATCGCTTTCAAAGGAGAGCACTTTTCCAGGCAGGTAACCAAAGTTCCATAATGGCCACACATGACAAAGGATGAGTGCAAAGCGTTAGAGCACTCATCTGTAAAGTATACCCATTTTAAGCAGTTCCACACATGGGATCAGATATGCAGCTGCAGAAGAGGGTGGTGGGCGTAATTCCAAATGACTTTCTGGATATTGAGGGAGTAAGGGATGTCCACCATGTCCAGGTAGTCCACCCTGGCTATGATAGGGGATCTCATGGGTATCACTCCATTCACAATGGGTTGTCCTTGTACTTCCTTGATGAACCGAGGAGTAGGGCGCCCCCTCTAGGCGGTGTGCCCACTCATGAAAATTTCCACTCAGCGCTCAGCATGGAGATGAGATTTCTTTTGAAGTGGGGCGACTTCCCATGTGGCCTACAGCAGTTGAGTGTGAGGCAAGGTAATTTAACAGAGAATGGGGGCGGGTAGGATTGCTGAGGCCCAAGGCGTGGGAGAGGTTGGAGTGGGCTGCGTGAGACCATTTCTGGGCTGAGGCCATTGGGTTGATGACTGCAGCTATCCAGGTGTAAAGATTTTGGCGGCGTGTACCTCATAGTTGAGCAGGCCCATGCCACCACTATGGCGAGGGCCAAACATGACTTATAGGCGCACTGGCGGTGGGCGGCCTAATCAAAGCACCCTTGCAGAAGGGCGTATAATGACTTGAAGAAACATGGGGAAAAAGCGAAGCGTGGGCCCCAAACCAAACAATAGAAAGGATCATAGAGTTGTCTAGCACTACCCTGCCTGTAAGGGAGGTTTGGAGGGCTTTGAGGGAAGCTATGCGTTTTATAACGTTGTCCAGGATATGATGCTCCATCACCATTGAGGCGTACCCTCCCGCCACTATCCACACCCCCAAATGGTGGACTGGGCCAGCGGTGGGGCTTGGCACAAAGGGGAGCACAAGCGGGGCGGTTTGGGGTGGGCAGGGAAAGCGATCACGTGAGCAAGTTGTTTAAGCAGGTAGAAAATGGGGCTCTGGGGACCAGAGGGCTTGATATTGACCAAGGAGAACATTTTTTTGTCTTGGTGGCGTTAAGTGCAGCATTACATACCCTGGAGTAAACCTGGATAGTAGTTTCAAGCAATCATGCATCATGATTGTTAGACACCCCAACCACATAATCATCAGCAAATGCCAACATCTTGACTGATGTTTGGCCTTGCACATGGACACCAGTAAGGCTGTCATATACATTGCGAAGAAGTGGATCAAGGCTGAAGTTTAACAATAGTGGGCTTAGAGGGTCCACTTGGCGTAGGCTCCGTTGAGGGCGAACTACATCCGTGAGGAAGCCAGGGCCACGCAAAGACATTGTGGCAGATTTTGTGAGCAACATCATGCAGCTAATGAAGCGAAAGGGGAGGTGGAGCTTGTGGAGGCAGGCTCTGAGGTAATCCCAGTTGACTATATCATAGGCCTTCTGCTCGTCTAAAAAACAAATGCTCCAGGAGCCGTAGATTGGCAGACGTTGGCCACGGTGTGTATGTTGTCCCAAGTAGACCATTTGGGAATGAAACCAAATTGCTCAGGGGAAATGAGAGCAGAGGCAACTATCTCTAGATGGTCTGCCATGGTGACTGTGAGTAGTTTAGTGTCTGTGTTAGTAAGTGAAATGAGGCGCCAGTTGGCCAAGTCCAGCTTTTCCTCTTTTTTATAATATGTTATCATATAAACCTCTTGTCCACTAGGGAGGAGGCGCATTTCCATAAGACATTGATTCATTGAGGCAAGCGGCAATGGGGAAAAGTTTTAAAATATTTCTTATAGAACTCATAAGGAATCCCGCCTGGACCCGGGCATTTCCTGTAAAGTGCACCATGAACAGCATAATAGAGTTTGTCCCAAGAAGGCAAATTTATCAACTCCAGATAATGGGAAACAATGAAGACATGTGCTCTTTTTGAGAAAATTGTCCACTTCAGCTGGATGAACTGGATTGGAGCGATACAATTTTAAGTAATAATTTTTTGTACTTCAATTGCCACTTTGGCAGTAGTATCTGCGATGGAGTGGTTTGGCCTCCGTACCTGTGTGTAGACCAAGATCTAGCGTGGTATAAAGAATTTTTGAAAAAAGTAAGCGGAGCACATGTCACCCACTGCTATATGCTTTTCATTATACTGAACACAAACCCAATGCTTGTATTGTATTACCAGTGCGTTGAGGCGAGTGGGCCCCTCTGTCTACTTATGACCTCAAGCCAGGCTGTATCCTGTCACTGGGATGTTGGGTTCCAGATGGTCCACTTCTTCCAGTGTGCGCAGAATGACTGCCAAAGCAGCCCACAAATGATGCGATGAGATGTGGCAAGCCTGGAAGATGGATTTCACTTTAAAGTTTGACCAGGTGGAAAGTGGGTCTGCATATAATGTGTGGTAAAATATGGAGCCAAGGTCTCAGTGTCCACCCATGAGGAACACCTAGGTGATGTGAGCTTGACTGGGCGTAGTTTGCATTATTTCGGCGCCTGTGCCACTCGTTTGGACAAATAGAAGGAAACCATTACCATCCTGTGGTCAGATAAATTGATTTTTGTCATTGTAAAGTGGGAAACTTGGTATTGAAATTTAACGGTGCAAGAATAAGGTCAATGTGGGACATGGACCTCAGCTGGCCATTGTGCACATAGAGAGAGAAATGTTTGGGAGTAGTAGTGCATGATGTGGCAGAGTATCAAACAACCCAAGGGTGGCTTTTAGAACGCGAGGTTCTAGGTGCCACTGTGGGGGTGTAGGTGACGAGGGCCAGAGGTCTGTGGCTTGGTTGGTCCAGCAGTTAATGTCACCAACAACAAATGAGTCAGGGGTAGTGGGAGGAAATTGATGGCTGAGAAGAATTCCTGAAGATCTTATGCACAGGTAGGTGCGTAAATATTAATGACCATGCACTTCGTCATCCCACAAAAAGGTGACAACAAGTACACAGCCGTCGAGGTAAAAAGTTGATAAAATAAATGTAAAGTTATGGGTCACTCAAACAACCACCCCACAGTGGGTTTACCAAAAGGAAATGGAAGGGAGGAGCATGGTTGCCCATGTGTCCTCTGCCTGCGCAGACAGTGGGTTTCTTTAATGGTCAGGATGTCCTTGGGTAAATTATTTTTTAAAAAACTCAGTTTATAGACCGTGATGGCGAGGCCTAGAGTCCAGCAATGTTCAACATCCCTATAGTAAAGGCTCCCCCATCAAACCTTAGATGTGAGAAGAAGGGCAACCATGCCCTTCAGCCTTCTCTTTTTCGGCACTTGCTGTGTGGCAGCGCAGGTATTCTGAGTACAGAATAAGGTTCATTATGGGTAGTTTGTGGTGGTGTTGATGTTAGCTTTTGCATTCTGTTTATTTCCCCCTTGATAGTTTCAGTTTTTGTCTAGTGTGCACTTGCGGTGCACCATTTTCAGTTGAAATTTTTGGAAGGATTTTGGTGGGTGACTCAGTTTCATTTAAGGCTCGGTGGCATTGGGTGGGTTTCAGCTCACCCATCTGGTTGTCAGCTTGGGTGGCCTAATCTGCTTGATTAAGGCATTTGTGAGCCGCTTCCACAGATTTATGTTTGGATGTCCTCCTGGGTCTGAGTGGGCGGGATCATGGACTCAGTCATGGCCGCCGCTCTGAAGTCCTGCTTGGCTTTCTTATGCTCCTGTGGGAGAATATGTTTCACTTATATTTAGCATTCAGGCGCGCCCTACAGAAAGGCTGCGTTGGTGTTTATTTTCAGTTCATAGTGGGCGTCTGCACCGCACATTGCATCTAGGATTATTTTGGTTTGAGTAATGCTCTCCTTGGTGGGGCAGGTATGGTCCTTGTAACCAAAAGCGTGACAGAATGTGCAGATAGGAGGCGCGCTATCCACAGTGACATGAAGATGGGCGGGACTCTTGCCCATCAATTTCCATTAAAAGCGATGTGGGGGATTTGGTTCAAATCTTATGCTACCCCCATGGACAGGCTGAGAACAGCAAATGCTTTGCCTGTGCAGGTCTGGAATGAGCGTAAAGCTCTGCATCTTGAAATATTGGATTTCAAATTTTTTGGTGAGCCCAGCCTTCAAGTGGTGCTCCAGTATGATGCGCTTAACTGTAGAAGCTAGGAAGTCAAAGGTAATGAAAACTTGGTTTGATTTAGTCCAGCGATTGCACTTTGTTTTAACTACCCATTGACCATCCAGGAGGTCCACCACCACCCGCACTTTTACAGCTTCGTCCTCTGCATTTTTGCTTTTGAATCCAAGATCCAGTCAACTGCAAGGCATGGAATGTGGTGCAATGTACACTGCGTTTAATAAGTGTTTGTGTACATCCCCACAAAACTTCTCCTAAAGTGCTGTTTGTTGTATATCCAGGAAGTCACGCACCCCACATTCCACTGATAATAGTGGTTGGGGTGCAGCATATTGATGAACTGGTTCAGCACTCTTGCCAGGCCAAAAGTTCCAGGGAAATGTTAACCGCCGGTTTTTCACTATTATTTTTATCTATGCCACCAGTTTTTCATGGCGTTTATGAAAGTTGGTTGATGTGAGGCCTGCACCTGTGTCCATAACTTAGCTCGCCTAACCCCTACCTGATTTGGGTGCACACTAATCTCCTCGATGAGATTATCAAACTTACCTAGATTTGAATTGAATATGTTGCAAAAGTGTTTGCAATGAGAGAAAAGTTTTTGTAATCTTAATTAGTTTGACTATATTGTCCACATACATACGCTCAGAGTAACGCAATAAAGTTTTTACCAAGTAAATTGTGACATTATTCACCAAATTTAAAGTATGAATTAATTGCACATACAAATCTAGCAAATGATTTCTTAATTGTGCTAATTGGGAGAGAAACGATTGCATTGTCAGGTCTCACCTTAAGCAATTCATCAGTGCTTTTGGCGGCTTTGATAAATTCTGCTAACTAACAAGCATATAGATGAGCAACTTCCTTCACGATTTTGGGTCTATCTCCTTCACTTTTGCTCAGGTAATTGGCTTTACATCCAAAATAACCACATATTAAGTGGATGAGGTTAATCTTCATTATGAATAGATCAGAAACATCTATGCCACATTAAGTATTTCAGAGGGAACAGGGTTGATTGCAGTGCTAGATTGTTCCATATCTAGACTGCTGGTCTATTTTCCAAGTCTTGACCAGGTTTCCTTTCTTTATCTTATATCAGATTTACTTTTTTCTTTAGACTTTTTGTTATAACATTAAGCGGTTCCATTTACAAAGTTATCACTATTTGTTGCAGTAGATTTAAGTTTAACTGCTCATATCTGTCTTTTGGGCTTATTTCTTATTATGACCCAAATCTGTTGTTCTTTATTTGGGCTTACGAATTTCATGGTATCATGTGTTCTGGCAGTAATGGCTTAAAAGTTCACTTATATGCTTCATGTGTTGCTCCTAGAATTTTGAGATGATCCGCCATCTGAAATGTGAAAGTCTGGTTTACCAACGCTGATAGCACAGTGCAATGCAAATCTTGGTAGGGCTGAAGCACCGCTTGAATTGCTATGCACACATTAAACTCTGATAATACTTGGTACACCACTTGATCTTCAATTCCTAAGAAAAGTCGTCAACGGATAGCTGTCAATGTTCCATAATTTCCAAACCAAATTTCCATAAATTCCTGTTTATGGTTAGCCATCCACATAGATTACCAAAAAATCAGTCATTATTGCTTCTTTAGCATCTCTATAGATCCAATTATTTTTTTAATGGTGCAACATCATATTTTAACATTTGGTGTCTAAGAAGTTAATCAACATTACTGCTTTATGTTGGTCACCAAATCAAAACATTGTCATTTTAAATAGGCGGAAAAATGCTAGTGCACTATCCTGGTGAAATATTGGTAATTTCAGCATACTCAAAAAGCTTCTATTGCTCTGCTGGAGGAGATTCTTGACCAGCAATTGGACTAATCTTAGGTGTATTTTTGGGTGTCTCCCAAAATTTCTAGCAAAAAATCCAGGAATATTTTTAGGGGTTGTAATTTCCTGAATGGATTTTAGTTCATCTCATTACTAGCTTCATTTGCCTTCATCTGGGTGCAATCACACTTGTGATCTTTGAGAGCTTCTAAGCGCTTTAGCATTCACGCCATGTCTTCCTGAACCCAGTAGAGATGTTCTCTATCCACTTTTCTCAGTTTTCAGAAACAGGATCACTTTGAAAAACCATTCTCCTTTTGTTTCCATGAGGTGACTTTTCCATAAAGATCATTATTAAATTTCCAACTTGTTCAATTTCCTCTGCAGCTTTTACACTCATTCATCCAAGCTACGAAATCAGATTTTGATGCAAGTTCAGTGCATTCTGATAAATTGTATCCAATTCTGTCCACATCTTCCTAATTTTTATATGATATTGTGCTTATAAAATCCTCCTTATTTGGCATGAAAACTCAACTATGCCCCTTTAGTGAGCACTAAATGTAATCTTTTTGAGCTGCTCACTTCAGCCTCAAGTCTATCACGCAGATTCTGGTATGTGCGTCAAACCAGATTAATTTTATAAAACTAGATGAGTTATTAATAGTATAAAGACCATTGTCCTTGTTGAGTTTCTAACAACCAACTGAATACTGTTTTCACTCTATACTGGTGTTACCGCTATGCCTCTGTCACTAGAAAATACTCTGATAACTCTTCAATCAACAAGGAAAATTTATCCTTCAAATCTTTCTCTCTTCACACATGAGTTGCAAAAGATTTCACAAGCAATAATAACTCAACTATGACTGATCTTCAACTCTAAATCTTAGAGTATAAAAAACTGTATATAGTTTAAAATTTAAAATTTTATTTGTATTGGATTGTCTGATTGTCAGCATTATTTTTACTTAAGATTAAGCATAATTATAGAAAATCCAGCGCACAACTATTATATTGGCGCCTCCACGGGGAGATGGCAGCTGTCACCAATGGTTTACCCCTCCTTTGTCGCACCCTTCACATGAAACTTTCCTCCTCTGTCAGGGTTTGCCACCAACTAATAATGCGATTTCAATAGGTTAACCTAATTAGGGTAATTTACAAGTTGCTAACAGAAGCGTTGTTGATGCTTCAGCAAAAAAATCCTTTGTGTTGATCAATGACAAACTCCAATTGACTGATATAATTAAATTATAAATAATTAAATTGGGAAATTGAACCATATTGTAAAACACTTTGTCAGGGATCATCCCAATGAACCATAAGCAATTCAATGGAATTGATTTCCAGCGTATTAGCTAAGTTCCTTTAGGACATATTTTAACAATATTTATCATCTTCTTAATATATTTATTCACTAAGGTAAATCACTCAGTGAGCAAAGAGATTTTGCCATAATCTGATTGGGTTATATGAGATGATCATAAACTTCCAACAAAATGATTTACTAATACCTTCCAACAATCTGAAAGGCAATGGACCTAAACTTAATGTTGTTTATTGTAATTTTGTTGGTGTTTCAAGGGTATGATGAAGTTATGGTGGTAGTGAACTATTTTACAAAATACGCCTTTTGAAGTTTTTGAATTACACTACAAAATTATGCCAGGTATTTTCTCAAAGTTACTTAGGTGGGTTTTTAAAAAGTTGTGAAAAATATAAAAATAAGGTTATAAATAGGCCTAACTTTTATTAACAAAAGGATTTAATATTCTTCTCTTTTTCTGCTAAGAATCACTTTTCAAAAATCAATTCAGTTTGAAATTTAGCTCCACAAAAGAGATTTACGAAAACTATTAGCAAATATGGCGGGAAACCCCGCAAAAGAACCCGCGGGCTCGGCCAAATGAGCCAGCACCACCCCAAACGAAGCAACCCCCGGTTACCCACCTCAGGGTCAACCAGATTCACCCGCTCTCAAGCAGCGGCCATAAAGGCAGGCACCACCCCCAACCTGGAGCTACTTCAACTAGCGCCAGTTCACCTGATCACACTTCTGCAACCTGCACGCCCAACAGCTCTGCGTGCGCTATCTCCCACCAACCCACTGGGCCCCCTCCAACCAAGGAGGCCATCACCCACGCTGTTTAATGGCGTCTGCTCAGTTGAATGCAACTCAGCCCATACAGGCATTCACCTCCCCCATTATGTCAGCTAATTCAGCCCCATCTATTATTGCTGACACCGTGTTTCTGGCTCCCTCCATGAGGGGCGATACCCAGCTACTTGGCCCCAAAACCCTCAGATGTAAGGTTGGATTAGCCGCACATTCTGGTTCACTAAGCACCAAATTGGGATAATCTACATTTCCCAATGGGGATTCAAATGGTTCAGATTTTGGAAAATCACCTGTTCCAATCCCACCCGTCCCAAATAAGCCCCATAATTGGCACTTCTCAAGCTGTCACTTTATCTCCATATGCTGAAAATGTCCAATTTACCAATCAGCCAGTGAGTTTTGCCCACGAAATCACAGCAAATACATGGGCTGAATTTACCCAAATAGATTGGGATGGTGATGAAACATCGCCCTCTTCCCAATTGGCTGGAGTTAATTCCAATCTGGATGGGCCTCCCTAATTTAGCGAGGCCCAACAATCCGCCCCTCAATTCAATATGCCGCCAGCAACTACTCAAACATTCCAGCAACAGGGGAACTCCGAAAACTTGTCCAAACCACCAGCTCACATTCAACCCGTGATTGCATCCCAAAGCAAACACAAACATACCAAAGGAGCCACTGGGGCGTGGCAAAAACCTCTGGCACCAACGCTACCCAAAGCTGATCCCCGTGAAGTGGTGTTTATTGCTGATGTTAATAAGAAATGGGATGAAACTAGAGCGCAAAAAGCTCTACCTCGCTCAACCCTCTCCCACGTGATTTGCCTTTATTGAAGGCATAACCCTGTTGAATTCTATATGGAGGTTTACTTCTCATACTTTGCAGCGATCGCGGAGACATTCCCAATTAACACCACCATCCATGAATCAGTGGAGGGCCACTACATCGATGTGGGCTTCGCTGAAGCTGCCCTTGCTGACCATGCTGCCACCCCCAGGTCATTATTCTGTGTGGATCTCTTCGCATCTCCCGCACATGCTTTCACCTGAAGAAAATTTCATGGGTTACTTTTTCCAACCTACCAACGACTGTTGATCATGAGTCTCTTAAACTGGCGCTTCACGGTGGTTTAATGGAGTTTGGGTCTGTTCTTTCAGTGGACTTTAACGTCCCCTCTTACTATGCTCCCACCCAAAGAGCTCGCACTGCTAGGGCGTCGTTCATCCCCTTCCCCACTGCATCACGCAACATTGAGGTTATTCCTCGTGTGGCGGTAGTTGGGGCATGCCCTGAGATCTTTTTGTCGACCCTGATCAGGCGCGCCCCCGGTGTTCATGGTGTAACGCCCTCTGGACACCTGTATAGTGGCTTCACAGCTCGAAAACAAGCCCTCTTAGCCACCACACAGGGGCCTAAACCAGGCCAAAAACGATCCCACGTGGCCGCAGGAGCAATTCCACAACCCACACAATGGGTTCCCGTTCAAGACCTGTCCCCTGAGGCCTTACGCCTAGCAGTTGAAACAGCTAATCCCACTATTGGTATGGGATACCTTCGCGCTCATGCCCCCCTTCCAGTAGGCACCCCCTCCAATCTCTCAGAGTCAACTCTCTCTCACCAAGCGCAAGGCATCTTTCACAGGGCGCCCCTCGTCAGCCACCCCCACTCAGGGCTCCGCGGCACCCCCACCAACCTCCACCAGCGATTTATCGCATCAACCCTCAGCTCCCAATGGAGCTATGCACACCAGCATGGACTGGTAACCCGCGGCCTGTGGTAGAAGTGCTACTTCAAAGAGTCCTACCCCAACCCCACAGTCCATTTCGCGCGTCTCTTTTGCAGTGTTGGAGGAAGTTAATATGGACTCAGACTCGTCAAATGGGGACACCGCGGAGGTCGCCGTTGAGCACCCTCAGGTCCTTCCCCTGCAACGGAGTGGGGGCAGCATCCTAGGCTGGCTTACTGGGTCCTCTGCCCCCCACCCTCTCCTTCCCCTCAGAATCTTTGACGGCATCACGAATTGCAGCTAACAGTCAAGCTAAAGGACTCAAAACTAGCCGCCTTACAGCAGTAGGTTTAAGCGCTGGCAACCCCCCAGGACATGGAGGGGAACAGCTATGAGTCCCTACGGCAGCACCATGGCCCTGCAATCCATCAACGTGAATGGGTTTCGGGACTTTAAGCGGAGAGCCCGCCTCCTCTGCAACTTCAGGTCAGCACAAATTGACATCGCTGCTGTACAGGAGCCCCATATCCTCCCCTACGAACAATCTGCATGGAATGTACAGTTTGGAGGCAACTCCTTCTGGATAAACCATGCCTCCCTTATTGTTTTGAATCCTCGGGTTAAAAACCCATTCTTTTTCACAATATCTAGGTGGCCGCCTCATACTGGCCAAACTCACCACTCCTGAATTCTCTTTCTTCGCTGCAAGCATCTACCTGACTTTTGCAGGTCAGGAGCAAAACGGGCTCTTGGAAGAGCTCGTCCAACTCAATCTCCCACGGAACACAGTCCTCTTGGGAGATTTCAACACAACCATAAGTCGCATCCGTGACTCTTACCCCCCTGCAGCAAAGGAACGCCCTGGATCAAGTCGCCTCCAGGTTTTCCTTCGCCTGAGTGGCTTTATGGATGCGCTTCCACCCTCCGCGTCTGGCCTAGGTTGCATGACTAGGATCCAGTATGATGGAGGAGCTTTCCATTCAGCGTCACGCATAGATATGGCACTGATTGGCCCCCTGCTAATTGGCAGCGTCTCCTCTCCAATCTCTCGCGACAACCATCTTAATGATCACAGGTCACTCACCGTTGTCCTCACCACCACACAAAGACTGTTGCGTAGGTTCTAGCCTAGGGTTGCCCCAGCTCTTTTCAACAACCCCTTCACTAAGGAGAAGCTGTTTATGACCATCCGGGAGACTCTCACCTCCCCCACCCCACCTGCTTGACCACAAGGCTATATGGGCGGTGACCAAGGAGGGCATCACCCGCGTTGCTTACAAGTGTGCCAAAGCACAGATGACCACAGCTCGCGCCAGAGTCAAAAGGGCTGAAGCCAGAATCAGACATCTGGAGCGAAACTGCCAGTCTTCGCCCTCTCCCAGTTGGTTGGAAGACTGGGAAGCGGTGCAGGAAGCACTCCGCTTGGAGCTCACACTGTAGGAAGAACGGGCAGCAAACTTTACAACATCTCATTACTATGCTCAATGGGAACGCCCCACCCGCTTCTTCTTTCAGAAACAGAAAGCCCGGTCAACAGCGCAGGATATTACTGCACTGAAGATTGGCACTACAATTACTTTTGATAAGGAGGAAATCACGCAGGAACTACACCGCTTCTACTCCAGCCTCTTCCATGCCACCCAGGTGGACCCGTCAGACATCCAAGACTTACTGTGGCGGGCCCAGAGCGGCCATTGACCCACGGGCTGATGAGGCTCTACTGGCGCCTATTTCCATCCAGGAGGTGATGAAAACCCTTCTGAAATCCCCACGGCTTTAAGCCCCAGGCCCAGATGGAATACCATTCGAGGTGTACCTTCTGGAACCTGCGGTGATAGCCAGAACCCTCCGCAACCTCTTCGCTGCACTCTTGGTGAATGGCGAGGTCCTCCCCGACTCCAGAGGCTCAATCACGACCCTCATTCATAGGAAGTCAGACCGTGAGAACCTAGCGAACTGGCGCCCCATAGCGTTGATTAACACAGACCACAAGCTCTTCACAAAGCTTCTGGCCAACCGCATCACTAAATGGGTGTCACCTCGCCTCTCCCCATCCCAGCACGGTTTTATTCTGGGGAGGTCGTTATGAGAAAACTAAAATGACCTTCACGTGACTTTGACTGCTAACTCTCGTAAGGTGAATGGCTTTGTGGCTCTCCTGGATATGGAGAAAGCATATGATCGGGTGGTCTGGAAGCATATTGATGCTTCCTTGGCCCGCTTCCATCTCCCCCCCCGCAGCTAGGCGCCGAATATCAGCGCTCTATGACCAGCTCCACACAAGAGTCCTGGCGCCAATGGGTTTTACAGTGGCAGTACCAGTCGGACAAGGTATCCAGCAAGGTGACCCCCTAAGCCCTATCCTTTTTAACATCACCCTCGACCCCCTCTTGGCCTCCTTACAAGACAAGCTAACAGGGATTCTGGTCCCAGGTAAATCCCCCACCCGCACCATGGCATTTGCAGATGACACCGCCATTGCATTTGGCTGCCCCAGGGGATGTTGCCCTCGGTGCTGTGACCATTGAGAGGTACACCAAGGCGTCCAACGCCATGGTTAACACCTCCAAGACAACAGTTGTACAGATCGGCTCCCCCACCTTCCCCCCACCATTTGGTATTGAACCTGTGCGCAGTACCTTTCGGCACCTGGGCGTTCTCACCAACCAACAAGGAGTTGCGCTTAAAAGACAATGAGGACTTGCTCCTCACAGCAGTTAACTCCTGGATTGCCAGCTGGAACCGGCGGCACATCACCCCCAGGGTCAAGCTCTGATGGCCACTGTGTTCCTCCTCTCCAAAGTCTGGTTCCTAGCGCACGTCTGCCCATTCACAGATGCCTTTTATACGCGGCTCAAAGTACTCATCCGCTGTTGGATCTGGGGCTCAAACCATCCACCAATGGCCCTCTCAACCATTGCCCGACCCTGCAATGAAGGGGGCCTAGGGCTTCTGGACACGTGATCCCACACCACCACAATCTTCCTGAAGTTCATATGGCCGATTTTCTGCTGGGACGCGACCCCCATGCCCCAATGGGCTCCCTCCCTCCGCCAGTCAGTGTCAGCAGCTCTGGGTCTTCCTAGAGCATCTCTGACCTCATTAGGGAGTGGCTCACAAACCACCCAGGCCATCGCCTAAAACCATCCTCATCCCCTACTGGAACCAGGCTCTCCTTGCCCTGAAACAAGTAGGCGCGCGGATCCACCATGCCTTCCCATACAGAAGGGATGGCCCTGGACTCAGCCCCCGTCGCCATGAAATTGTGCACAATGGACAAGTTGTCACAACTCGCCTCAACCCCCAAGATCGTCCTCCCATCCACCAAAGACTCCTTGAGCTCCTCCCTCCCTCCGTGAGATTTGACCTTAAGGAATTGTGGAAGGACGTCTATCACCCTATCCTGTCAGCAAAGGTGTCCAACACCTTATGGAGGGTGCTCCACTGTTCATACAGGACAGGGGACCGGACTGGCCCTACCTTCCAGCACCGAAGCAGCCCCCACTGTGCGGAGCCTATTGACTCCCACCTCCATCATTTTTTCAACTGTCCAGGTGTCGCCGCATTTTGGCCAAAGGCCCGCGCGCTCATCCATGCTCAGCCCTGGTCTGGACACCCTGTGCAAGACCTCATGTTCGAGCAGACGTTGCCTGGTTGCCACCAACCCCTCCATATCCTCGCCTATGCCACAGTCATCTGGATCATCCATAACTCCTTCCTTCATGCTGCCTTTAACCAGCAGGTGTGGACCCTTCCACACATGATCACCCACTTTCAGGTACACTTTGAGATGGCCCTAAAGGTCTGCACTATGTCGCCAACCCTCCCCCACTCAGTTGTCACTGCAGCACGGCTCTGGCGCGCAAACCCCCTCCCTTTCTCGATGCCTCCTCCCTCCCCTTCCCTCACCTCAGGCTCTTAGGAGCCCAGGCATAATTTAATAAACATCGATGAATGCCCCCTTGGGTTGGGACCATTTAGTACTAAAAAATAGAAGACATCCGTTTTTTGATCAAAGCTAACCATTCCTACATTAATCATCTCCATAATCAAATGAGGACTATTGATTAAGGTGTTATCATGAATGTGGAGGAAGCTTAAAAGCTCCTCAAAAAGTGCATCTCAAACTCAAACATGAATATTACATAATTACATGATGCATTTGCCAAGGAGCTCCAAATACAAAATATTGAAGCCGATGGCAAAATGGAAGCCCAAACTTCTACTAGCTGTCAGCAGAAGGAAGAACAAATCTTCCTCCTAGAGGCCCAGCTAGAGCATTCCTTATAAAAAATTAATGAGCTTGAGGCTCATCTAATCTCTAAAACTTCATCTGTGTTACAGATTATCATTTCTCAAGTAGCCCAAGTCAAACAAGAGCAATAAAACTGTGCAACTCAGTCATCTACTCTTTCCATTACTGAGCTCTTAACAGATTCGAGATTGACATGAGAGACAAATTCCTTACTTGAGAGGACAATATCAAGTCTTTAATCACCCCAATGAATCTGAGAAACGTTGAGATTTTTTCAAGAAAAGTTGAAAGCCAAAAATGACAATCCTCTTCAGAGCACCGAATTAAAAGAGATGAATGAGGACTTAGAATTGGCGCATTGGATATTGAAGGACAAAACAAGTTTTTGCAAATGTACCGCTCTTCTGCTTGCCAACTAATTCACAATCTGGACATCTCCATTAAGAACTTGGAGAATGACTAAGTTATTTTTAAAAAGGTTAATAAATCTACTATATGTTACGCCAAGGCTTGCCCTCAATAGAATAGAGCAACATTGAAATCCTCTACAGGACTTGTTTTGTTGACTCAAAAATCAGGTTGAACATAGTGACATAAGAATGGCAATTGCCAAATGCAAAGATCCTGGAGTACACATCACTACAGGATTTGGAGTTTTCTACCTTTAAGCCTACGTTTAAGGATAAATTTACATCTGGAAAAGGTAGTATCCAATCTTTCCTCTACATCAGTGAAGGCATTATAGAATGTGCAACTAATATCAAGAGGGGGTAAGCATAATTTATCTTGTTTAAGCCATCTAGCTCAAGATTTATAGTGCCTCATATGGACGACCTACATACTTGGTGAGAAGTGAAGGGAGCGCTCATCAAGGAATTAGGATCATAGCAGACCTGAGTATGAAAAAGGCCTTCATAAGATTTGCATTACAACAAAGTGAAACCTTTGCTGAATTTGCTGATCACTTTATATAGAGGCCAACCACTGATGACCTCAAAGAGCTTATTTAGGACAGTGCCATAGCCACCGTCATTGCTGGTTTACATATTAAAACATTTTTAGCAATGCCTTTAACGTCCATCAGAAGAAGCTTCAATTCTGCATTAGTTACTAAAGAAGCCTTACTCGATATTTTGCCATAAAAAGCCCGAGACCCCTTAAAATACACCACAAAACTCAGAGTGCACAGTGGTGAGGAAGTAAAGCCTATGAAGGAGGAGAAACCAAGGTGCAAATACTGTAAGAAAAACCATCCCAAGGATATTTGTTTTAAAAAGAACCCTGTCCTTGCCAATCAGGGAAAAGGAGGGTTAGTTTTGGGTCAGGTACTTATAAAGCTGACTGACCCAAAGTACCTGAAAGTAAAGCATTGCATATCGCTTATTTCACCTGAATTATAAATGAAAGTGATGATAACTTTGAAGGAAGTCAAGAAGACACATGCTATTATATTTTTAAGTTCACTAGCTGATTTCCTTATCCTGATCATTTGAACGCAGAACATAATTACATGCCCAGATCCCAAAGGCACTTACCTCAGTCAGGTCATAGGGTGTCCCAGGATAATCGATACAGTCAGTGATACTTGTTAGACAATTGTCTTCTCGCTTGATGGAGAAGAATATTTTAGGTGCAAATAGTCTAAATGGTGGAGGAGTTAACCTCGCACCAACAAAAAGTTGATGCTTTTTGGACAACTACCTGTCCAATATTGTAATAATGTTTCAATTTTCAGTAAGGATGAAATCGTCAAAAAACAAGGGTCATTCGCAATGAAATCCCAAGTACTGGGGTAATACTTCTGACCCCACTCCTTGGCCAAAATAAACCTATAGTCAAGGGTAGGACTACGCTGAGCCCGCAGCAAAATCAGGAAGTTACTTTGAGGGTCCTCCCCATCCTGATTACAATTTAATTAAGTAGCTACGCGAAACCACCCCTTTTATAGCCTTAGAGGGGTCCCATCAGGCGCCAATATTTTCCTGCCAAATGATTGATTTAAGTATATTAAATCCTTGCCTCACAGGTTCATATTACATAGCATTGACACAACTTCTGCTGTCAAATTTAAATGGGGCTAATTTCAAGAGCTCTGATAGGTAAAAAATCCATATTTCCTAATTAGAAACAAAGTATATAATGAATTCCACACCCATCTCACTTTGAGCTTCAAGTTGATTTAAATACTAAGCAGAGAGATATTAATGAGGTTCGCTTTTCTTACCCCATGGATCAATTAAAATCATATAAACACCATATTTTCACTATTAATATATTTTCACCTTTTTTTATAAGTGGTGTAAACCCCATTAAATTGTATAATAGCAACTAAGAGTCACAATATTCTCATTTTTGCTATAGTGATTTAATCCTGTTCTCAAAAGCACCGCAAGCATATTCATAGGCAGGACTTCATCACGTGTTGATACTACAGGGGCCACCTGTACACAAATCTCACCACCAAAAATGAGGCCGTTCAAGTGAGAGACCCTCCTACCCTACCCTATGAAAATTAGCCAAGGATAGTTGCTGTTGAACAGCAACTAGTTAACGCTTTATTACGCCTTAAAAAACTTGAACAGCGCCCGTTTAAAAACACCTTAAAGATAAGTTTACCCCAGTGAGGGTAGCATTGCTTCTTTTGTTTATGACTATGAATCTGCCATGCAAGGCGCGACTGACTAATAGAAAATTAAACACATCCTTCCTCGCTATCTGCCTGGCCCAAGAGATGCTAATCCCTCATATGGACACTCTGCATACATGAGCAGAGGTTAATGAGGCTATTTTTGCTGAATTCAGTTCAAAGCAGAGTCTAAATAGGGAGAAACAGGTCTTTATGCGCCTTAACATATATTAAGGCGAACTGACCAATGCCTTTGCTGAGTGGTTTACCTCTCTGCGCAAAGGTTGTCAACGTCTAACGTGCCAACACTTGAAGATGCCATCACAGCCATGCTAACTGGGTTGGCTTCTCAACCTTCTCTAGCCAGGCATATCATTTCAGTGAAGCGCAACTTCAAGAACATCTGCGACATAAAAGAGGCGTTGTTAGATGTTGCTGATTTCCATACCAGTGCAACGACAAATTAAGCTGTGTGAAACCTTAAGCTCTAACCATTGAGGAGCTTTCGCCTGTAGGACAGTGGTGGTGGCCCCAACGACCACCATGGGCCCACCTGTGCCTATCTCCCCTGTGTAACCTTCTCCTTCAGTGCGAATTGAAGCCAATATCACTCCCTCCTGTAGGTCTGAGAACTAAAAGGCAGTTAATACCGTTCTCTCTCACAAGCTTACAAAAGCCGCTGTTACTTCCCCTCCAGCCAACCTGGTAGTCACGCGCCCTAATGGTAACCCCTGAAACAATCAAAAAATTGCTGAAAAAGACGTAATGTTAGAATGTAGCTACCCAACCTCTTGTCCCAGATTCCCCTATCTAAACTGTATCATTACCTTGTTGGGAACACCCCTTTGGGACGAATTTAAGATGGGGTTATGAGGATGTTAGTTACTAAGTACTGGGATACCCGCTGAAGAGGAGGTTAAAAATTATTTGTATGCTGGAGGAGTAAACGAAACCACCATACCTGAGGACACATACCTCAGTCAATTTTAGAGTATCCTGCGGTTATTAACACCGCCAACGATGCTTATCAGTTCCTTGCTAGTTTGATTCGACCTCATCATAAGATCCATACCATGAAATTAATCCTGGAGAAATACCCTGAGACAGTCGCAAACTAAACTTCACTTTTACAAATCAAAGAGTTCCTAGCTCTGTCTCCAAACTTTGGAGAGACACTCACTTAGATGGAAGTGATTATTCAGAAAATCATGGTGATGACCATCCTGGATACTAGCTCCCCGGTGAGCTTAATCTCCTCCAAGTTGATCAAAAAATCAAGTTGGCGCTTGACTTGGAGTAAAATCAAAGATTTGTAATTGCAGGCCCAGACAACGCCCGCGCCATTGGAGAGTAATCTTCCTTTCTCATTCATATTGGGAAGCTCATCTTATCAGTCCTAGCAGTGGACTTGGACAAAAACACCTATGATATGCTCATAGGTGCCCAGTTTATGATTGAGTACGAAATAATAATTACCATGAAGCAAGGTTTCCTCTGGTTATTTAAATAAAAAGTCCCTTTTCTTATCTAATACAAACCCATCAAGAACGAATATTCTTGCATGACCAAATACCTTTTTCCTCTTTGCCTTTACATTATACCACCTCTGGGAGAAATACAAATAAATTTCCCAATTCAGTGGGTATAAGGAATGGTATTACTTTCTATGCTTTAGATGAAATAGTAATCAAGCCTGGTGAACAACGAGTGGTTTAAACAAAGTTCAAGCTCCAAATCATACACCACTGCTTGTGGCATCTCATAAGCCTTGAGGGTGTACCCCTTGGAGCCTCGAGTATTACCCTGGTATATTAAACCCAGCCTACCAAAGGCCTATTGCTATCCTGTTGGGGAACCTCATCTTGAAAGGACTTGGTTGTAAGTAAACACCAGGAGTTTTGCAGAGGCTTTTTGGTCCTTGTGGAGGACATTGAGAGTATTCACTACATTGGTTCTATGTTATTTTGGGCAAGCCTACAGATAACCTGCTATTTACTTTACCCAATGTCCGCATCTTGGATGAGCTGATCTCATATGAACTTGACAAAGTCCACTTATTTGAAAGATATAGCGACATATTGTTCAAGTCAGATACTGACTAGGGCAACATGAAGGACTGGAGCCACTCCATTGATGTGGGTGATGCCAGTACTATCTGGTCAAAACCTTATCATAAATCCAAGGTGGAAGAACAGAAGATGAGGATTGAGCTTAAGCAGTTACTAGACGCAGGGTTATAAGTTTTTTCACAAAGACCTTGGTCTTCCCCCTTTTTTTACTTAAAAAGAGGAATTGAGGTCAATGAGTAGTCATGGACTACCGCAAATTAAATAACCTTACAAAAAAGGATAGCTATCCTATTCCCCACTTTGATGACGCCCTAGCACAACTCTCCAGATCTAACTTCTTCTTTGCAATGGACTAGAACAGTGCTTTTGGCAAATGGACCTTTCTCCCCAAGACCAGATGAAACGCGCTTTTATCTGCCGTGAGGTCACTTCCAACCCAATCAGCTACCTCAGGTGTTGTGCAACGCACCTGCAACTTTTCCAAGCGCGGCATGGACCACATCTTGCAGGGTTTATAGGTAAGTAGCATCATCGTCTATCTTGATTACATCACGGTGTTCTTTATGACCATTAACGATCATCTTGCTCATCTGAAGGAGGTGTATCAACGCTTATCTAAGTCTAGCCTTAAGTTAAAACCCTTAAAGGCACCTTCTCCCAGAAGAAAGTAGACTTTCTGGGCACGCCAGCTTTGAGGAAGGAATCCAACCTATAAAAGATAAAGTCAAATACAAGAAATTCCTCCCCCTAAAAAATTATGGGATATTTAGGTATTCCTAGGGATTATGGGGTATTACCATCAGTTACTTCCCAAGTTCGCCCAGCAGCGAGCCCCTTTCTCGCCTTTGACAAATAATACCGCTTTCCATTGGGGTTCTGAACAAAAGGCAGTCTTTGAGGCGCTGAAGCAACTTCTAAAACAACGTCCTATACTACGGCACCCATAGTTAAGATAAACTTTAAATTTATTGTGGGGAAGGCCAACCGTGGGATGGACACTTCTGAATATGACTCAGGAAAGACAAACTTAGTACCAGGGGAGGCACCCCAGAGAAGCGATGCTATCTCTTGTTGCCAGCGGGAACGCCACTTATGGGAGGGGAGGGAACGTGTGAAGGGGCCGTAGCCACTATTGAGCACGTGTGGAGGAAGGGGTCTGATTTGATGAACCAGACTGGGAACCAGGAGGAGACCAGCTGTCTGCGACGCGGTGGGAGGTATCCAAACATCCACGCTTGAAAGTGGTCCACCAAATGAGACCGGAATCTGTGGACAGCTTCTGGGAGGGTGGGGATGGAGCCAGCGATGGCATCCAAGACAATCGTGTGGATAGTCCACATGGCGATTGCAACCACCAGAGCACGGAGGGAGGGTGGAAGGGGGAGGCCATTGATGAAGCAAACATATCTCTTGACAGACTGAAGGGATGCGTTTGATCCTGGCCCAGCAGTCGTTGAACTTTGCGCCATATCACTTTTGAGGTGGGGCACTTCTCCAGGCGGTGGAACAGCGTTCCATACTAGCCACACACAACACAGGATGAGTGTAAAGCGTTAGAGCGTTCAGCTGTACGATACACCCGCCTCAGGCAGCGCACACATGGGAGCGGACTTGAGGCTGCAACATAGGGTGATGTACATATTTCCAGATTGTTTTTTGGGTCTCAATGGAATAAGGGATGTCCATCATGTCCAGGTAGTCCACCCTGGATAGGACATGGGGTCGAATGGGGATCACGCCATCATGGATGGGTAGCCCCTGTACCTCTTGTGTGAACTGAGGAGAGGGGTGGCCTCTTCGGGTTGTATGTCCGCTAATACAAATTCTCCACTCTGCGCTTCGCATGGAGAGTAGGATTCGTTTGTAGTGGGTTTTAGTCTCGTGAGGACCTGTGGCCGATGTGTGTGATGCGAGGTATCTCATCAGGGTGTGGGGGTTTGATTGATTATTGAGGCCCAAGGCTCGGGAGAATTTGGAGCAGGCCATGCGGGACCAGTGTTGGGATGGGAGTGTAGGAGCGGTGACAGCCGCGATCCAGGTGCCCAGGATCTTGGCAGCATGGGCTTTGAAGTCAAGAAGGCCCATGCCACCTTGATGATGAGGGCCAAACATGACCTCTAGCCGTACTGGTGGAGGGCGGCCTGACCAAAGCCATCCTTGCAGCAAAGCATACAGGGATTTGAAGAAGCTTGGGAGAAGGGGATGGCGTGGGCTCCGAACCAGACTTTGGATAGGAGCATAGAGTTGGCAAGAACAACCCTGCCAGTGAGGGTAGTAGGGTGGGCTCTGAGAGAGGCGATTCGCTTTGTCACGTTGTCCAGTATACGGCACTCCATTACTGCTGACGCATATCTGCCTGCCTCTATCCACACGCCCAGATGGCGCACCGGTCCTATGGTAGGACGTGGCACGAAGGGGAGCACCAGTGGAGCGGTGTGTGTTGAGTTAGTAAGGCGTGGACGTGGGCGAGCAGATGGGCCGGGTTGGGAACTAATTGCTGGGGCCCAGCAGTTCTGAAACTGACCAAGGAGGATGATTTTGGTTTTGGAGGCGTTCAGTGCCGCGTTGCTTACCCAGGAATATTCCTGGATGAGGGCTTCAAGCGCGCGTGCATCTTGATTATTAAACACCCCAACCACACAATCATCTGCGAACGCCAATATTTTGACTGGGGCTTGGCCTGGCACATGGACCCCAGTGAGTTGGGCATTCACATTTCGCAGTAGTGGGTCAAGGCTGAAGTTGTATAAGAGTGGGCTGAGGGGGTCCCCTTGTCGCAGGCCCCTTTGAGGGTGGACAACTTCCGTTAGGAAGGCTGGGCCACGCACTGCCATTGTCGCAGATTCCGTGAGCAGCATAACCCAGTTTATGAAGCGGGGTAGGCGGAATTGATGGAGGCAGGCCCTTAGGTATTCCCAGTTTACTCTATCGTAGGCCTTTTGTTGGTTCAAGAATACCAGTGCCCCAGAGGCTGTGGACTGACATGCATTAGCCACGGAGTGCACGTTATCCCAAATCAACCTTCTGGGGATGAAACTGAATTGTTCTGGGGAGATGGTGGCAGATGCTACGGTCCCTAAACGGTTAGCCATGATTTTTGTTAAAATTTTGGTGTCTGTGTTTGTTAGAGAAATGGGGCGCCAGTTGGCTAAGTCAAGCTTATTTCCTTTCTTGAAGAGTGTGACAGTAAAGGCCTCATATCCTCCTGGTAGGAGGCACGTTTCCAACAGGCTTTGGTTAAGTGAGGCTAGCAGCAATGGGGATATATATTTGAAATATTTTTGTAGAACTCATATGGAATGCCATCTGGGCCTGGGCATTTTCAGTTTGGCGCACCACAAATGGCTGTCCATAATTTGTTTGGAGTAATTAAATTCATTATTTCCGGGTATCAGAAAATGGTGCAGATATGAGCTTGGTTGAGAAATTCTGCCATTTCAGCTGGCTGAATTGGTTCAGCTCAGTATAACTTGGAGTAATATTTTTGCATTTCAATTGCCACTTCAGCCGGTGTGTCCGCAATGGAATTATCTGATCTTTGCACCTGTGTGCAGGCCACGCTCTGGCGTGGTGCAAAAATTTTTTTAAAGAAGTATGCGGTGCACTTGTCACCTTTAGTGATGCGTGTGGCCCTATATTGGACACAAACCCGATGTTTGTGTTGCCTTTTGAGTGCATTGAGGTGGGCGGCTGCCTCTGCCCACTTCCAGCCCCATGCAGGGCTGTATCCTGTGGCTGGAATGTTGGACTCCAAGTGGGCCAATTCCACCAGAGCGCGCGAGATAACCGCCAATGTGGCTTGTGAGCATCTGGAGGAGAAATGGCGATAGTGGCAGATGGTGTCCTCTTTGAAAGTTGCCCATGTGGAAATGGGGTCCACACAAAACGGTGCAACAAACAATTTTGCCAAAGTTGCCTCTTCCACCCACGTGGAAAATCCTGGCGACGCGAGCTCGGGGGGGCAGATTTTGCACCAATGTGGGGCCTTTGCAACTGTGACAGGTAAGTGGTAGATTATTGAGATTAGCCGGTGGTCAGAGAATTCCTTTTCGTTCTTTTGAAGTGGGATATGTGGGGTTGGAATTTTGACAGTGTTAGAATAAGGTCAATGCAGGTCATGGACCATAATTGGCCATTGTGGATGTGGGGACGCGTCATGTTTTCGAGCAGTGGGGCATGTTGCAGCAGCGCATCCATTAACCCAAGGGTGGCTTTTAGAACGCGTAGTTCTACATGACCCTGTGGGGCATGGGGTGAGGGAGGCCACCGGTCCATTGGTGAGGTTAGCCAACAGTTCATGCTGTCAACTATGAAAGAATCAGGGGGTAGCAGGAGGGATTTGACCAATGAGAAAAATTCCTGAAGCTTGTGTGCACCATTTGGGGTATAGATGTTGATGATTGCGTGTGCAACGTCAGCCCACGAGAAGGTGATGATGAGCACTCGGCCATTTAGGAATGTTTCTGAGGATGTGAATTTGAAAAAATTATTTTTCCAAATTAGCACCCCACAGTGATTCGACCAAAAGGATAGGGATGGGAGGAGCATTGTTTTCCAAGTTTCCTCAGAACCTCGTGGACAGTGGGACTCCTGGATGGCTAGGATATCCACGGGTAAATTGTGTTGTAAAAAACTCAGTTTCCTAGCCTGGGATGGGGAGGCCTTGAGTCCGGCAATATTCAACATCCCTATAGTGAAGGTTTCCCCCATCGCACCTTAGGTGTGAGGGGGTGGGCCCTGGGCCCACCAGCCTCTTCAAGGTCCCCACGGGCTTTCACAGCAGTGCAGCTGTTAGCAGCAACACTATCGGGGTTTTTGATAATTTTTGTGGAAAGAGTCGCGTTGGCTTTGGCCTTCACTTTTTGTTTTCCCAACGTTGGACGAATTTTTTGCGGTGCGGATGAGTTTGGTGCACCATTGAGCGGGTCAAAAAAATTTTTTTCAGTTGGGATAGGTCCCAAGTCAGTTTTGACCGGAGCCTGGGTGCAGCAATTGGGTGAGATTGAATCTCCCATCGGATCCTTGGATTGAGTGGCCCACTCAACATGGGCTTCCCAATCTGATTAGATGATGGATTCCCGAGTCACTTCCACTGTGAAGGTCTCCATGTCCTCCTGGCGTTGTGAGTATGGGATGGCGGTGGTAGCCTTGGCTGCTTCCTTGGCCGCAGCCCTATGGGCCTGTTTGGCCTTCTTTCGCTCCTGCGGGGAGATGGGCTTTACCAATAGTTAGCAGCCTTCTGCTCCCCACAGGAAAGCCTCCTTGGTGCTTGCAGTTGGTTTATAGTGCGCCTCTCTGCTGGCCATGGCCGCCGAGGGGTGCTCTTGGAATGTGACGCCCTCCTTGATGGGGCATGCATGCGCCTTATGGCTGAACGCGTCACAGTGGGTGCAAATGGGGGGCGCGCTGTCCACAGTTACCTGGAATGGGTGGGTGGTATGCCCTGTGATATCAATAAAAGTGGAGTGCGGGATCTGGGTTAGGTCCTTCGCAATCTCCTCAGTTGGGGTCAGAACTGCGATGGCTTTGCCAGTGCACAGGTGTGGCATCAGCGTGAATCGTTGCATTTTGAAAGATTGTATTTCACCATATACGGCGAGACCATCTTTCAGGTGTTGCTCCAAAATGTCATGTTTTACCGTAGTAGGTAAAAAGTCAAACGTGAGGAAAATTTGGTTTAATTTTGTCCATCTGGTGCATTTGGTTTCGATGACCCATTGCCCTTTGGGGAGGTTGACCACTATGCACACCACTGCAGCCTCGTCTGCTGCTATTTTGCTTTTGGAACCTAGGTCCAGCCAACTGTGTGACATGGAGTGAGGTACAACGTACACCGCGGTCAGGAAAATTTTGTGTACATCTTCACAAAATTTTTCCCATAAGGCCGTTTTTTGGATGTCCAGATACACACGGACTCCAAATTCCAATGACGAAAGTGGCTGGGAGTGTGGCGTGTTGATGTACTGGTTGCATCGTGCTTGCCACGCGAGTATCTCTGGGGAAATTGTGACCGCCGGTTTTTTGAGATTTTTGTCTATTTCGCCAGATTCTCTGGGGCATTTTCAAACGTTGGAGGCCGCGGGCCTTCCGCCTGCTCCTCTTACCTTGCTTGCCCAACTGCTCCCTGACATGGGCGCAGACTAATCTCCTCTGTGAGATTATCAAACTAGATTTAGTCTTGAATTGAATAGGTTGCAAAAGTGTTTGCAATGAGAAAGAAAAGTTTGATTAAGATAAACTTTAATATTATTAACTAATGACTAATACTAGGCCGTTGGGGCCATCTTGGCTATATTGTGTAAAAATGGTGTAGATCATCATGTATCCTACTTTAGATGTTGTTAAAAGAGGAACAGAACTAGAGCATACAGAGAAGAATTGCATTTGCCATTTTTCTATCTGTGAAGCACTACTGCCCTTTCCTGTATGGAACTACCTTCACTGTGGTAACACCACGCTTATTTAAAATGGTAACAGAACATTAAAAAACTACTGTCCTTTAGTAATCTGGGTTTTAAATGCTCCAACCTTAAGACAAAAAATTGAAAACCATGATTGAACTCATCACATGAATGTTGATGGGTTAACTCGGCTGCCAGTCCTTCACTTGGATTACTGAGACGGAGAGGTTACATGACCTCATAATGACACCAGATGACTGGGATGATGAGGATGAACCTGTCCAGAAAATGTCAGCCAAGAACTCCCGCAACACCAAAGTTGAGAGCGGGAAGTTGTATAAGCAGCTGAAGGAAAAGTGGTTGACCTATTTACAGCCCTTTGTAACGTGACCTGCTATCTTGGAAGCTCACTATACCCTAGATCAAGGAGGAGCGAAGAAAACCTATAAGTTGATTAGGGAGATGTACCATTGGAAGGCATCATGGAAACTATTTTCAAAGTCTTGTATGCCTGCCTCACGTGTAAAAAGCAACCCAGTTTTAAGACTAGATACCAATATCAATCATCTAACCTCAACAACCGTTCCACACCATCAGCCTTGATGTAGCAGGTCGCATCCTGCAGACTACTGATGGGAACAAATTTATCCTAGTATATATTGACCACTTAAATAATTAGGTAATGCCGTGGCTCTCTCTGCTCTAATGGTTAAGGCCACCGCATTGTTCCTACATCAAAATATTTTCACTTTCCATGGCTGTCCTCAAGTACAACTCTGTGACAATGGTAAAAACTTCACCTCTAGAGTAGTCAAGATTCTGGCCACGCCCATGGGGACACAACGGCTCTTCTTGGCCCCATATAGTCCCTCTACCAATGGGATTGTGAAGAGAGACAATAGAACTTTGTTTCTATCCTGCGTAAAATGGCTTCCTCTGATCTAAATCACTGGGATCACTCCTCCCCAGTGCTCTAATGGAATACTAGATTAGTTATCACCAGATCCTGAATAATGTCACCATTCTGTATTTTGTATGTAATAGAACCAGTGATACCCGCCCTTTTAAATAAAGATGTTTCTCTTCTAAAGTTGAATAACCTGAGAAAGCCATGAGAATAAAAGTTCAATGTATCATTAAGCTTCAATCTGAGGTAATGACAAACTTAGCCAAAACAGTTACAATAGAGGGACAAGCTGCCAACGAGCAACGGGCTCCCCTACCTTCATTCCAAGTGTCTTATATGGTCCTATACTACGATAATACATCACTCCTAGAGCGAAAAATTTGGTTCAATTTTAAGGGTCCTTTCACAATCACCTACAAGAGAGGCAATGGATAATATTTAAAGTCCTGGGCTACAGGGATTATCATCAATTGGGCACATGGCTGTTTCCAACAGCCCTATTCTCCCACAACATTCTTGAGGGGTTGATGAAAGACATTACCAACTGTAAAATTTAATGAAGTTGTTATTGGCAAGCAACATTAGTAACCTTTTTACTGTACAGGTTCAATTTCCTTGTGCACTTCGTCATGTTGAATAGTAGAATGAATTATTAAATGATAATAGTATGGAGACTATTATCTATAGTTGAGTATGAATTATATTTTGGCCCAATGCTTAGCCAGTATTTCCAAATAGATACTCATGGTTTCATACTCTCGTAGGGATTCGTTCCCTTGCCCTGTTAAACCTGATCTTCGCTGAGATACCCCATCGACAGTCTCTTCAGTTCAACACACAGTGGGCAGCTATCCCCAATTTTGACTCCTTCTTCTCTAGATACCCACTCAGATATCTAACCTTTTCTCTAAGAGTCTTCCAATTATTGCGCACAGCAATAATATCCTTTAGACATAACAGCACAATGGAAGCTGATGATAGTTTACTCGTTAAAATATATCCTGAATGAATAATCTTAGAACTAAATAACTCTTAATATCATACTCTAACTATTACTGTGTTTTATTATAGTAAAACCTAGGGAATATATAGTGGGGAAATCGGCTGTCTAACCCTCAGTTGACACCTCCTAGATAAAACAGCAGCCGTTGCCATTGAATCACCCATCCTCATCTTTGCAGCGATGGTCTTCCCCATCCTGGCTAGGATCCAATCATTGGATATTCTAGAGACCTTAAATGGAAAGAGTCAGAAAACTTGTACCTAATATTTTCCTCTCAATCCAAGCGAACCAACCATATTTGGCTAGTGAACTGTGTAATGGGACTTATTAACCATTTAGGCAGATCACAAACAACTAATCAATTTGCTAGTTGCAGCTGGCATCACTCGTCTCAAAAACTTTCTATTCATTCCCAATCAGGTTGTGATGAAACCTGACCAATCCCAACAGGTAACCTGGTAGTTAATTACTATCAGATGCCCCTATTTTCATCAGAACTCTGCCTAATGGGATCTTAAGTATTCATCCCGATCAATCCCCAGCAGATACGACCAGGCGAATATCCCAAAATCCCCCAAATGTAGTTACTCCAAAACTTGGACCAACTGATTTCCAATTCACTTCGCCTTATGGAATTTTCCCCTAGCGATTACATATAATCTAGCAGTCTGGGAATATGGGCAAAAGTCCCAACACATCCCCCCTTTTGCCTAGATTTCCAGTGATAAAAGGACCATAGCATGAGAACACCACTTTGGACACTTTATCAAATACTTCATTAGTTCAAGCGGAGTACATTCATCAATACTCAATGCTGCCTGGGATGACCTTCAGCATACAGCGCTCTTGCTCTTCATCCACACTACCACCTTCTTAGAGCGTGGTCCCCACAATCTACTGTCATGCCAGGCTTATCAATCTACTCATGATGATATCAGTCCCAGGATCCAGTTTTCCCCCATCAGGGTATATGACCCACTGTCATATTCAGGATTCTTGGTCCAGCGCCCTTAATTTCCTGATCTTCTCCTTGTTCTAGACAGTAGACTCTTGCCGTCAATGTTTGTTTCATGGCTCAATTAAGAATACTTATTTATATTTTCCCTTGTTATTTTTATAATCTTTTAGCTCAAGTCATTCCTAATTCTTCCCTTGGAGAGTCAACCCATTAATTTTAAGATTAATTTCTCCGAAATTGGAGCCTAATGGATAGTGGAGTGCATAATGTCAACTTCCATATCTCCAACATCCCCCTCTCATCCAGCTCATATGTCAAATTATGAGTCGTCATACCAGCAGCTTCTGAATAGTTTGTCTAACCAAGACTTCCGTCTCTTCCAGCAGATGAGTTGGGATGCTTGGCGGAACCTCTTCTTTGGTCCTTCCAGAACTCATACTCCTAGTCTGGAACCAGTGTCTAGTCCTTCCGTTGATTTACTGTAAACAGTAACTAATCCCTCTGAAACAAGGCTTGCAACCATTTTGAACAACTCTTGCCGGTTCTTCATCTGTCGTCAATTCCAAAGTTGGATTTCAAAACTCTTTTGGATTTGGCTCCTTTTTCTGATTCACTGACCATCATCATAGATGCTCCAGATATTATGCTAGTTGCTCTTGATCAATCGTTTCTTGCTGGGTTGGACCTGCTTCCTGAGTTCCTCTTCCAACTCAATCAATATTACAAACCCCTGTTCTGGCTACTGAGCTCACCATTGGTAACAGTATTCGCTTCAAGCTCCCCTATGCTGAACTCCAGGCACAAGTCACTGAGGCTTTGACTCTAGCGCCAAATCCCTCTGATATTAATAATATCCTGGATTGGGACACCACCACTTATGCTCTTTTATTTACTGGCCAAGTTCTTTGAAGTTGGTCCACAAAGCTTCCAGCCTCGTCCAGGTTCCACCGTTCATGCAGCTTTAGCTTCCAAGAAGCTAATAGTCATCATTTGCTGGATTCAATTCACTTCCTGCAATACTATCTCTTCTCTGGTGCTTCACATTGGTATCTTCTGCTGATGGCGTTGATAGGGGACATGATTTGGCAACCCCCATCAAGCATCCCTTGTTTGTTGCCAGCCCACATTTCTGATGCTCTTGATGAAGCCCGTTGTCAGGCACTCAGAACTAATCTTTTGGCTCCAGTACCATATTGGGATTACTCAGGGTTATCTGCCAATAACCTCTTCTTATACTGTTGCTTTCCTCCCAAATCTGGGGTTTCGCAATTGGCTTCATCTGAAATCTCAATTTCCCTTCCACTCTTAACTTTCTCATAGGGCTCTGCGTCCAATCATGGAACATAGTTTTGTGAAGGTCTAGCACTCACTAGCATCCAATCTCATATCATTATCAACGGGCTGTTCATTCCTACCATGATCCATCCTCCCTCCCCCAAGAGGCGACGTAGGCAGAATCATCCTCATACCAAAGACAATTAATAAAAATAAAAATTTATAAAATTATATTGGCTTTTCCTCTGTGCAGTTTATAATCTTTTTCCCCTATATCTTTTATCAATTTTTTATCTTTATTCTTCTTTTTTCCCTATGGAACTAGACTATGTTTTGGTTCAGCGGTTTACCTTTTATTCCAAACTGGGTCATGGGTACTTAAACCTTCCAGTTTTCTAGGGTTCAGAGGTCCTTTTTTGTACTTAACTATCTAGATTAATTTAGAGATCCTATTCTTCAGACTTGACCTAATTATCAGGATATGACCAACTTAATGGTTTATTGGTCCTTTGGGAACTCTTTTATTTTTTTCATCAATACAATACTTCAGATACTTAGCATGGACTCGATTCACAACTCTTCCATCCAAGAGATTCTTGATGGAGTAGGCATCAGTCGCCATCTTGGCGATCAATTCAAACGGACCTGACCACAATGCATCTAGTTTGTTTCTTCTTCTGAAACCATGCTTATTGCAATAGGCAACTCTTTCCCCTATTCAATATTTAGCTAAGGCTGGCCAGTTCTTGTCATCCATCGATTTTGCTCATATTTTTTTCTTCAAAGTTGTATCAAATGCTTGATATTTCATACCAATCAGAATATTCATCAGTCAGTTCAATTATTGTTCAGTACTCATCCACGACGTAGGTTACACCACAAGTTATAAAATTGTCAGCAACGTGGCCTTTCTCCCATATAAGAATTCAAATGGCATCTTTCCCATTGCCATATGATAACTAATATTGTAGGCAACGTCACTAAACTCAGGTACATTCCCCACATGGAAGTTATTCCTGAAACCAGCTTTCTCAGCGTCACAGCCAGAATTCCATTCACCCGTTCTATCAGTCCATTTGTCTCCAGCTGGTAAGGTACTGACATGTCTCCTCTGATCTCCATAATCTCATTCAATCTTGGTAACACATGAGACATAAAGTTGGTCCCATTGTTGCTAATCAGTACCTGCAGACATCCATGCCAGTATACTACTTGATCCAGGATGAACCTCACAGTACTCGTAGTGTCTACTCTCATTAGGGCCTTCATCTCGACCCATCTCATCAGATGGTGTAAAAACCGCGGGGTTTCTATTGGTGCACAAGTTCGCTTGACTATTTGTTCTGGGAATAAACCAAATTTTGCTAATTGCATGAAGACAATTTTGCCTAGTTAAGTTCGGGTAATTGAGTAGCTTCAGCCCTACTCTGGCAATATAAAAGGGTTGAAGTGACTTTGGCCTCAATCTGGCAATATATAAGGATTTAGGTGACTTCAGCCTCACTCTGGCGTTGACACTTAGATGGAAGACTTCTTTACAACCTCACTCTGAAGTAGACGATCCACAATTAGGAACATTAATTTATTTGCAGTACTAAGGTGTTTTTTATTAGTAGATAGAGGGAATATTTATAGGGTAAAAATGAGGTATAACATGTAATGTGGGGTAATATGGGGTAATATGGGGTACTAGTGATAACCACGAGGTTCTTGGAACACCTAGCTGACAGAAAAGGAATATCCACGAGGTTCTCAGCACACCTAGCTGAAAAGGGATATCCCAGCACGCCTAGCTGACAGACAAGGGATATTTGTGGGGAATACTTTAGCTGATATTTGTGGGGAATAGCATGATTAAATCACTATCCACATATTGGCTACCAAACCTGATGATTCCCCACAAACAATTACCCATTTTGAGTTAATTTACTCATCTTCAATTTGTTGGCAACAATCCCCAACAAAATTGTAACTGTAATTATCATTGGATATGATCCTATAAGCATTACAATTAACCATTTAATTGGTGATTATCAAAAATGAGATGGAATAATTGATTGATATCTCAAAGCTTAATTAATAAGCTAAATTAAATAAATTAACCAATTATCATAAATTAATTGAAGCTTAAATAATTTGCAAGCTGGATAATGTGGTCATATAAATTCTCACAGATGGTCAATGGCAACTATAATGTACTTGACTCCCCTGTGCTCATTGTCAGCAGTCCCATCACATCGATAGACACCATGTGCCAGGCAAATCCAGGGAAGACCAGTTGGTATACAGTTATATTCTTATGTGGTTTGTGCATCTGGCACTCCACACAGCAAACTAGATAATCCATGACATCGTAGTTGTTGAATTCCCAGTAATAGTTCTGATGATCATGATTGGTTGTTTTCCTCAGGCTCCATGACTGACAACCTTGTGAGCTGCTTGCACTATAGCTGCTCTTTCTGACAGTTTTGGGAATAACAACCGCTTCCCATTGATCATCTTAAATACTTGTGAAATCCTTTGTCTCGATGTTTTCCATCGCTTTCTGAAGTGCATCTTGGATTTCTCAGAGCTTGTCCCCGATTTTTCCATCAACCATTCTCTCAAATAGCTCATCCACCTGTGGGTATACCATATGGACCATTGGTAACTGTGATAAGTCATCCACGTTCTAGTGAGAAGCCCCGCTCAGTGGACAATCTCATAATCATAAGCCTGGAGCTTAAATGCCATTGTGCCAGTCATCCTTCTGGCTCTCTTAAATTGTGCAGCCAATGCAGTGAAGAGTGGTCCATTACCAATTTAAAACTTTATTCCATGGATGTACACCCAATACTTCTTGCATGTGTAAATGACCACAAGGCATTCATGCTCAGTCACAGTAAGTTCCTCTACACAGCTGAGAGTGTCCAGCTCACATATGCCACCAAATGTTTGTCCCCAAGTTCATCTACTTGGCTTATTATGGCGCCAATCACTGTAAACAAAGAATCAGTTTAAATAATAGACTCTTGATCAAAATTTGGATATTTCAAAATCAGCAAATCTACTAAATACCAGCATAACTCATTGATGGAGTCCTGGGCCTCTTCATTCCATATGAATCATTTTTTGGATCCTTCAATAAATGGATTAATGGACATCGATGAATCCCCCCTCGGGTTGGGACCATCTAGTACTAAAAAAATAAATGGATTAATGGCTCAGGTATTTAGGCGAAGTCTTAAATATAACTTCTATAAGTATCTGACCATCACAAGGAACACTTGGATGTATCAGACACTTTTCATTACAGCCATACGTTATATAGCTGCTATCTTCTGGGTTTGCAGCTGCAATCCACTGAAGTTGATTTCAAAACTCAGATATTCCAACCCTTTTTACATAATGGCAATTCCTTGTCTTTATCTTCAGTTTAGCCATGGTTAGTCGCTTGAATACTTCTTCCAAGTGGTAAAGGTGATCAGTAGACTTCTTACTGAACTCTTTAAATTGTCTAGATATACCAGGACACATGATAACTTCAAGTCATTTAATATCGTATCTATAGCCCTCTGAAACGTTGCAGGCGCATTTCATAGACCCTAGACATCCTCATCGGTTGGTATAGCCCCTGTGCGGTAATAATCCCACATTATTCCTGGTCTTCCTTTGTCAAGTCGATCTGCCATTATCCTAAGATCAGATCTATTGTTGAGAAATACTTTGCTTCTCCTAAATGATCTAGCATATCGTCAATCCTCAGTAAGGGGATACAAATCCTTCTTAGTAATTTTATTCAGCCTTCAGTAGTCAATCACCACCCGGTTGGATCCATCTTTCATATTTACAAACAGAATCAGACTCTCCCAGGGACTTGACAATGGAACTAGAAGCCCATGCTTCACTAGTTTGCTGATTTCATCATCCACTACCACTTTGGCGGCTTTCAATCATCAGATCAGTCTCATGCTTATCAGCAAATTTTTCCCAGTGTCGACATTGTGGTCACGTCTTGTGTGCACCATAAATTGTGGTCATCCTGAGTGAACACTTCCCAATACTTTTCAAATAGTTTGAGCACCTCCTCTTGCTGGCCTTTCAACAGATCAGTGAGTTGCTCTTGATCAACCAATAGGTTGATGCTTTTGGTTACCCTGACAGTAATCCCATCTGATCAGGAGTCCCAAAATTATGGAATCTTTTTAATTTGACCATCAGAATCAGATGAACAAATGTGATGATCTGATTCCTCTTGATTTTCTTTGGTTTTTCATTTAAATTCGCCAGAAGAACTCAAGTTTCTCCATAACCCAGCATTATTATCCCAGGAGCCACCCATGGATCCACTCTGGACTCTTTCCGGGGCTTCCAACCTCCCCATACAACAGCTCAGGAATCTCCAATGTCAACTCTGTGTCAACTATCATCTGTGATCCTTGTGGTATGGTCCTCTCATTCTTGATCCTCAGTGGAATTCCCTGGTTCTCTAGGATTTCTGCTGGCATTTTGGGTCACTTTCTACCAACTAATTGATACTGGATCGGGACAATCCATCATTGTATAGTATTGATGAAGTTGTTTATCTGATTAAGTAGAGCTTCACCATCCTGCTGATATACCAATGATAAGTCTGACCCAATAAGGTCAACGTATTATCCTCAAAATTACATTTAACTCCATATTTTTGCAGAAACTCCATTCCAATCAGACTGTCATAGTTTTGGTTAGCCAAAACTCCTGCTGGAACAGATACCACCAATGACCCAAATTTCAGTGGCAATGCACTATACGCTCCACAGGAGATGGTGGTGTTTGTCCCATCTGTCCCGTATTCCTTCTTATGCTTTAAGTCTGGCAAGAGCTTCATCCTCTTTACCAGCTTGGTTAAGACAATATTGATGGGCGCTCAGCTGTTGACAATTACCCTCACCCTCACTAGATTCACTTGTATGTCTATATAAAAACACTAAGAGTATTGTAAAATAGTGTTTACTGAGTGAATGGTTGCATTATTAGCTGAATATAGGGTGTGAATAATTTACACCAATAAATCAGGAATCAATTCCTTTATCATGCTGAGGAGGATGGACAAATTACTCTCATCTAAATGGACATCAGATATTTCTTCAGGATTCTTGGTGGTTTGAATCTTGTCCGCCAGTTGTCAGTTGTACAGCTGGGCAACTTCCTTGATTATCTCGGGGTCAATTATCTTCGCCCTGGCTCTGGTCACGGCATTTACATCCAAATTGACCACTTGATACTGCTGATACTGCTCGTCATCTACCAACAGATCACTGATATCAATTTCTTCATTCATAATGTCAGGAGGAACTGGCTTCTCCGCAGCTCTAGACTGTTTCCCATCTAAGCCAATGGCCCTTTTCCCAATTCCTTGGTAGCTGCTGATTCTTTTGCCCGGATCAGGTTAATTTGATCCTTCAACTTTTTACAGTGCACGGCAAAATGTCCTTTCCTGCCCATTGGTAGCAGACCTTTTCCATCTTATTTAACCATCTGAATTCTTCAGGCTTATTCCTCAGCACGGTTCAATCAGTCGTCTCTTTAGCTCCTTTTTTTAGTACTAGATGGTCCCAAATAACTTTAGCTACTTCATTTCCCTTCTTGGGATTTGGAGTTTGTACCATATTGGTTTTTAAGCGTCAATTTGGGGCATCAAATGTTGCTCCCAAAATCTTCAAGTTATCTACCATTTGTGAGGTAGTTATTTCTGTCGCAAACATGGAAGACATCATGTGATGCAAACCACAATAGGGTCAAAGGTCCACTTGCAAGGCAATTCTGACAAAAAGTTGTCCAATACTTTCGCTCTAACCAGGATCTGTGACTCCTGGTAAAACCAATCCGCAAAGCTAGCTAGAGACTCGTCTTTATGGAACTGGATTCCCATAAATTCCTGCTTGCGTTTTGACATGGATGTTGGACTCCTGAACTCTTTCATGATGGCCGCCTTTGCCTCAGCATACCACCGGCTTTCCCCCTCCAGGTGAGGTAACACTAAGTTCTGACAGTCGGTGTCTAGAAAATTCATGACTGCCAACGCCTTTTGACAATTCCCCGTAGCCATTCATGGTCATGTCAAACAGTCAGAAAAAAGCTGAGGAGCTATCCTGATAGAACGTTGACAATTTTGGTGTTGCCCTAAATTCTTCAAAAATATCTCTGGCTGATTCTCTTGGTTCTGATACTCATCTAAATTGAGGAGTGACTTTGGGCGTCATCTCCAAAATGGCAGCAAAAGTGGGCAGCATGTTCCTTGGGGCATTTAACTTCCCTAGTATCATGCAAGTAGTTCTTTTTTTCGGCATTGCTTGCTATATTGGGCTCAAAAGCACATTTTTGAGCTTTATGCTCCTCCACTTGTCTGATTAATCTATCTATATCCACACCGAAACTTTTTAAAAAACGGGATCCATTTCTCACTCCGTTTTCAGTTATTAGACCTCTCAAACTAGGTCCCCTTATTTCTTCTTCAATGAAGTTACTTTTCCTAGTAACTCGTTCTGAAGCTTGCAACATTCTCTATTTTTTCCCTCCACCTTGGCGACTAGTTCTTCCAAGGCTGTGAACTCACAATTGTCCGCTGAGTTTAGAGCATTCTTGTTTAAAGTGGCTAACTCAGTCCACAGTTTGCGTAGCTTGTCTTTGTACAAAATTCTTATAATCTTCAACTCAACTACCCACTGTAGTGAGAACTGACTTGTAAAAATTTATTGAAGTTGTTATAAGCAAGCAACCTTTTATTTAACCGAGGTAAGCTGACCAGGGGACAGACATTACCGAATATATGTGAAACTAAGAGAATAACTAAGAAATATAAAAATTGGGCACCCCAGGGTACTCAAGTTACCCCTGTTGCCAGCGGGACTGCCAGGTATGGGGGTTGGTGCATTACTCTGAGGGGGTTTCCCTGCTATGGAGCAGGTGTGAAGGAAAGGGTCTGTGTGGAGGAACCAGAGTGGGAACATGATTCTATGAGCGCTTTTTGTCTTGGTCTCATATATCCATAGAGCCAGGCTTGGAAGTGCTCTAGTAAGTGGACATGGAATCTGTTAATAATCCCATGAATGGTTGGGACCGTGCCCTTGAACGCATCTAATGCAATCGTATGTATTGTCCACATTGAAATGGGTATTATTAGGGAGCGGAGTGTAGATGGGATTGGTGACTCGATCTGGAGCGCGAAGATACTCTTTGATATCGAGAATTCCTGTTCTTTTTAAATCTTGAGCAGGCGTGCGACTTCCTGCCATATAGCTTTGGTTGGGGGGCATGTTTCTAGGCGGTGATGTAGGGATCCCTCCCTCCACATACTGCACATGTTTTGTGGAGGGAGTTGGAGCGGTCTGCCATCCTATAGGTCCTTCTCAAACAGCGCCAGGCGTTTTCTCTTATCCTTGGTTGTAGGAGTGGGTGGTGTGTCATTTTCCGCATTGCTTTATGTGTGGTTAAATCATAGGAATGTCTAGCATATCTAGGTATTCTATCCTAGCTATGCTTGGGGTTGTTGCGAGCATATCTCTCTGGGGGTGGTTTTTGGGTTTCTTAATTTGAATTGGGGGCTGGGTCGTCCCCTTCCCTGTATAGTACCCATGTTCTCTATGGTCCATCCCATACGGCGGATAGTTCAGAGGATATGTTTGAATTGAGGGGAGGTTCCATGTGGACCCGTTGCAGTAGGGTGCTTGGAAAGGTATGAAAGTAGTCTGGGTGGACTATGTGGGTTGGTTAATTTGAGCGCCTGTGCAAATTTAGTCCTTGCTGCTCTGGACCAATGTTGTTTTGGGAGGTCTGGAGCAAGGATTTCCTTTATCCAGGTACCTAGGATGTGATTGGCATGGCTCTCAAAATCTATTAGTCCCATGCCTCCGCTTGAGCGTGGGCCAAATAGTGTTTCCATCCGTATAGGAGGGTGAGAGCCAGGCCACAGCCAGCCCTGGATAAGCGCGCGAATTGAGGTTATAAAGGTAGGTGAGAAGGCTATCGCATGGGCCTGGTACCACAGTATTGGGAGGATGAGCGAGTTAGCAACTGTAACTCGTCCTGTTAGTCCTGGGGTTCTTCCCTTGAGGGAGGCGACGCGTTTGGATACCCGTTGTAACAGGTTACTTTCCATTGTCTCATTAGCATATCCCCCTGACTCTAGCCAGATTCCAAGGTGTCGGACAGGAGTGGTGGTGGGAGGTTTTGCAAATGGTAATATAATTGGGTTTTTCTTCGAGTGTTGGTGTGAGGTTCTGATGTTGTGGCCCAATTGTTTGTGTATTTGCCTAAGAGGATGATTTCTGTCTTCCTTTTGTTGAGTGATGCATTGCTCACCTTGGAGTATTCCTCTAGAGTGTGTTCCAGCTGTCAGGCATCTTCATTGTTTGCTATACCTGCTACGCAGTCATCTGCAAAGGCCAGTATCTTGATTGTTGGTTGTCCTTGTGCGGTTATCCCCATGAGACGTGAGTCAGTTACTCAGAGGAGCGGGTCAAAGCTGAAATTGTATAGCAGTGGGCTGAGGGGATCCCCTTGTTTGAGCCCTCTGTGTGGTTTAATCTTGTTTGTTAGGAATCCAGGGCCGCATACATCCATGGTTGCAGATTCTGTTAGGAGCATCGCCCATTTTATGAATCTTGGTGGGAGTTTGAAGGCATGTAGACATTCTTTTAGGTATGGCCAGCTAACACGGTCATACGCCTTTTCCTGATCCAAGAAGACCAGGGCACCGTTTTTTTGGATTGGCAAATATTTGCAACAGGGTGAATGTTGTTCCATATTGAACGCCCTGGTATAAACCCAAACTGGTTGGGTGATAGGACGTCAGATGCAATTGCGCCTAATCTAGCTGATAGAATTTTTGTTAGAATTTTTGTTAGAATTTTTGTGTCAGTGTTGGAGAGTGCAATTGGGCGCCAGTTGGCCAGGTCCAACTTGTCACCCTTTTTATACAAGGTTATAACGTAGGATTCATGGCCTCCTGGTAATAGGCGTGTTTCCAACAAACTCTGGTTCATTGACGCCAATAGGAGGGGGGCGATTTGTTGAAAATATTTTTGTAAAATTCGTAGGGTATCCCTACAGGCCCTGGGAATTTCCTACGTGGTGCACCGCGAATTGTTTCCCAAAGCTCCTCCCGTGTGATAAGGGATAGTATATTGTAATTTGGTGGTGTACTTTGTATCTTGGCAGTTTGAATAAATTCTTTAATTTTTTGTGGATCTGTTGGCATATCGTGATATAATTCGGTGTAATAGCGGTGTACTTCCACCTTGACCTCCTCAGGGTCAGTTGCCACAGTGCCGTTGGTCTTGCGGACCTGTGTGCATGTGGGCTGGTTTCCAATGGGAGTGGAATTGGCGGAAAAAGTATGTTGAACAGGTTTCACCTTCCTTTATGAACTTACCTTTGTTCAATACTTTGATTATGTGTTGGTGTTCAAAGATGAGATTGTTAAGTTGGGCTGAAATTTCTGCCCATTTGCGTCCCCAATTAGGGCTATAGCCAGATCTCAGAGTATTTATTTTCAGGTGGTCTAGTTCTGCCAAGGTACGCTTGATTGTAGCTGTGTCCGCGGTGTACTTGCGTGATGCAATATGTCAGGTTTTGTTGATTAAATCTTTTTGAAATTTTCCCATCTTCCGATGGGATCTGAAGTGAATGGGGCTGTGAATTCTGGGTTTGTAGCCTTGTTTTCAACCCAGTCAGATATCTCAGGCAATCTTATATTTTCTGGGTGAAGCTTTCTCCAAGGCGACACCAGTGTGTAGAATTGGGTTGGCACTAACTGCACCGTAACTAATTGGTGATCGGAAAAATTGATCTTTTTTGTTGTAAATTTAGAGATTCTTGAGTGGTGGGATTGTGGGATAAGGATGTGGTCAATACGACTCATTGATTGAGTAGTCCCTCACGTATGTTGGGTCTTGTCATATGGGGAAGGATTGGTGAATTGGGAGGAAGAGCATCCTGTAAGCCAAGAGATGCCTTCATTGTGCGATATTCAATGTGTCCAGGTGGGTATCCCCTGGGATTAGGCCATCAATATGTATTGGGGTTATCCCAGCAGTTGAAATCGCCTAACATGATGATATCTGGTGGGAGGGTGAGGGTAAAAATTTTTTCAAATTTTTTTTTCTCTCAGTTGCAGTGCATGGTGCATAGATACATGCTAACGAAATTATTTCATCTTGGCATGTGATTGTTGCTACCAGGACTCGACCATGTAATGTGATGATGAATTTGTAATTTTAAATTTTTTGTTGTTTTGGACTATCACCCCTACAGTGAGACGTCCATACTGATTGTGATGGTGCGACCCTGGTTGACCAGGATTCTTCTTCCCCTTGTAGGCAGTGGGTTGCTTGGATGGCCAAGATGTCTACAAGAGGTTTTCGCAGGAATGCCAGCTTTTTGGCTTGGGACATATGAGCCCTGGCTCCTGCGATATTTAACGTCCCTATTGACACTGAGGTTCCCGTGGCGCCTCAGGAGCGGTTGGGAGGACCCTCTGGTCCTATCCCACCGCGGCTCATTTTGGCCATGCTCCGCATCTGTACTCCAACTCTTTCACTGCCATTGTTGGTTCCCTTGATCTGACCCAACGATTCAAGGGAATTGAGGTTTTTGCATTTGCATCAACTTTTCCTGCACAGGTCTCATGTTGATTTGATGCGGATTGTTGATTGGATTTTATATTTTTGAGGTTCAACTTTGTTGCATTGTGCACCGCATTTTCACCCAAATTGCGGTTGCATTGTTCCTCAGTATGTGCATGACTGATGACGCTTTGTGGCTCAGTCTGGTTACTGTGAAAATTTTCAACCTGGGCATATTGTTATGATTGGTTGGTTCGGTGAATATCTGAAATATACTCCTAAATTTATCCATGGTTAATGGCAGATTCCGCGTAAGCCGCCGCTTCAGCCGCAGCTCTCTTGCGGGCTTTTTGTGTTGCTTTACGCTGTTTACTTGTAACTGGGTACACGATGGAGTATAGTCCATCTTCACCCCAGCGGAATGGGTGGTGGCCATCAGTCATTTTGGCGAAGTTTTCATTATCTTCGTCCATAGCTTCTTCACAAAAATCATTTTCCATTAAGCCCTCTTTTACAGAGCATGCATGTTCCTTGTGGCCCAGTGAGCCACAGTGGTTGCAAATGGGTGGTGCGCGTTCCGGTGTAACTCAGAATGCAGCTGACTGGCCCCCATCTGCAAAGTGAAATTCTGCTGCGCGGGGAATTCTGGATAAATCCTCTTCCACTTCTGGGAAGAGGTTGATTACAGCGATAGCTTTGCCTGTGCACAGGTCGGGCATTAAGCGAAATAGCTGTAATTCAAGTTGTTGGATTTCTCCATAGGCCACAAGACCTTTGCGGAGCTCCTCCTTTAAATCCTTATGAGGAAGGTTGGTGGGGAGTGATTCAAAGGATATGAACAAAGTTTTTGCTTTGTTCCATCTGGTGCGCGCGGTGCGCACAATTTTTTTGCCCTCAGGGAGGGCAATTTCCACGCAAATTTTTGCTGCAGCATCGGCTTCATCAGCTGTTTCAAAACCAATATCGATCCAGCCACATCCCATGTTGTTGGTGGCTACGTACACCGCGTGAGGGAAAAGTGAGGGCTGTGCCTCACATGTTTTCTCCCACAGGGTTGGTGACTCATCCCCAAGGAAGAGTCTGATCCCATGTTCCACCTTTGACAAAGGTTGGTTGAATTGAATGTACATGTATTGCGCATGCTTTACAGTAGATACCATAAACCCAGATGGTGTCTGAGTTTGCGATTTCTTTGCAGATTAAGTTCCTGGTCCCCCTCCAGGGCGTTTCTTGCCCTTAGTTGCACCATTAAGCGCACCGCTTGCCGCGACGCTCGCCCATGTTGTATTATTTTTGTTATTAAAGTCGCCCATCTTTCCTGTATGTGATTATCCAAATTTGCTGTTCAAATCGAATCATAGTAACTAAAGTGATTGTTACAAGAAAGAAAAGCTTATAAGCAAGCAACCTTAGTAACCTCTTTACTGTACAGGCTCAGTTTCCTCATTCACATTGACGCAATGTATTTTAGAATGAATTATTAGAAGATAATAGTATGGAGACTATTATCTGTAGTTGAGTATGAATTATATTTCAGCTCAACGCTCGGCCAGTATACCCAATAATATACTCATGATGTTGTACTCTTAGGGATTCGTTCCCTTGCCCTATTCAACCTGATCTTCGCTGAGATACCCCAGTGACAGTCTCTTCAGTCCAACACACAGTTGGCAGCTATCCCCAATTGTGACTCCTTCTTCTCTAGATACCCACTCGGAATTTTATTCTTTTCTCTAATAGTCTCAATTACTTCACACAGCGATAATATCCTTGAGAAGAACAGCACTATGGAAGCTGATGATAGTTTACTCATTAAACTATATCCTGAATGAATAATCTTAGAACTAAATAACTCTTATTATCTAACTCTAACTATTACTGTTTTTTTATTATAGTGAATCCTAGGGATATATATAGTGGGGAATTCAGCTGTCTAACCCTTGGTTGACACCTCTTTGATGAAACAGCAGCCATTGACATTGATCACCCCTCCTCATCTCAGCAGTGCTGGTCTTCCTAATACTGGCTAAATTCTGTCATTGAACATCCTCAAGACCTATAATGGAAAGAGTCAAAAACGTGTCCCTAACATTTTCCTCTCAATCCAAGCGAACCAACCATATTTGGCTAGTGAACTGGGTAATGGGACTTAAACTCATTATGGCAGGTCACTCACCACCAATTGATTCACTAGTTGCAGGTGGCATCACTCGCCTTGCACTTGCTATTCATTTCCTAATCAGTCAGTGATGAAACAAAGCGATCCTAATATTACACCTAATAGTTAATTACTATCAGATGACCCTATTTTGTCAGCAACATCACTAAATGAGGTCTTAACTATTCATCTGGATCTTACTTAACAGATACAATCAGTCAAATATCTTAAAATCCACCAACCGTAGTTACTCCAAAACTTGGGCCAACTGATTTCTAATTCACTTCTCCTTAGAGAATTTTCCCCTAGCGATTCTAGGTAATCTAGAAGGCTGGGAATATGGGCAAAAATTGCAACACCAACTCAACTTCATAAGAATGTCTTGGGCAAAATCATCCCAATATAAACTCTCTTTCCACTTGGAGTAACTTTCCAAGCAAAATTACACAAATTTATAAAACATATTGAATTCGCTCATAGTAGTTTCACTCTGATGTCCTTGGATTCTCTGCTGGCTGCTCCAGCGTGGGGCAGCAGTGAAATTCCCCCTGCCATCTTCCTTCTGGCAGGAAAACGTGCTAGGACTGGTTCACCAGGTCATTTTAAACCTATGGGCTGATTCTTTCTTCCCAAAGATCTAGATGCCCACCTTGCTTGTACCCAAGCGGTACCACGCTGCCCCCTAGTGCTCCATGGAGCAACATGCGCTACAACCTAAGGGTCAAATATGGATAAATATTTCCATACCACGACCAAGCCATCATTGAAATGGCACAGGCGGTGATGACACCCACCAGCTTCATCGATTTCCGCCCCTACAAGGGATATTTTGACCTTGGCTTCACCTGCAAAGCTGACGCTGCCACTTCAGCAACTGTGCCCCTGGTATTCCAGGGCACCCCTCTCCCCACAACTAGGACTCAGCTCCCAGTGGACACTACTTTGGTGGTCCAGTTTGCTAGCCTGCCCACCCACCTCCCCCTGAAGTGCTCCACCAGGAGCTGATGGACAGTCTGGCAGCCTATGGCTCCAACCCCATCTTACAATTTGTGGTCCCAAATGGGGCCACACGACTTGCTGGACCTCAGGCATATGCCACAATAAGCCCAGAATTTAATAAAATTTTGGTGGCAATTCCGCCATGCACCGTTATTCCCTCAGCTTCTGACCATCCGTTTTGGGCCTGCATCAAGGGTGGGCAGATGACCTGTCCATCATGTTTTGAGTTAGACCACTCGAAACGCAAGTGCCCCTTCTCAACTACTTCAGGTGGATCAGATGACTCATCCGCCAACCTCCAATCCGCTGCCCACCCTTTACAATTTCCAGCATGGGGCACAATCCTACCTCCTCTACCCCCAAAGCCTGTTGCTGCAGCTGTGCCAGCAGCCACCAATCAGCCTCCTCCTCACCCCAATGCCATAAATAATTCCTCTAATCAAGAATCAGATTAAATCCCAGTTTGATCCCATGATTTCTCAAATGAATCAAACAAACCTCAACTGTACGCTGATTCCCTAATCCAATTCAACCAAAACCCATAGGAATTATTGGCTGAAATTGATGAATCAGGTAAGTTCATTGAAGAACCATCTCTACAAATTGAGTGGTTTGTTAATGCAGAATGGGACGCCAAATACCCCCTTAACTTTATACCCCACAGCTAAATGCCAAATTGTTTCGCAGTGATCACCAGCTTGCAGTTGAAGCAGCCTCAACACCAGATTGTCATCTCCTGCATAAAGCTATTGCTAAATCAGTAGCGATACTCAAAAAAGGAATTCCACCTCCTGTTATCTCTGCAACCTTAACTCCAAAAGCAAAATATTGGTGAACAAGTATTATAAAAATTCACACAATGCTATCCAGAATGTGGCAACTATAGCACGAAGTCCAAAAAGCAAAAATAACCCAAACCAACATTGCCACATTCGTTCAACTCCCAGATGCCCACTTTAAAGCTAAAAAAGCTTTAACTGAATATCTCAGTGCCATTTACTTAACTGGCATTCTCATGAAATTCTAATTCTTAGAGATATTGAACCACATATAGCAGATGCCCCAACGCCATTACTGATGGCCGTGACACGCACTCTACTATGGGAGGAAGAAGCTGCTGCTGAAGAATCTGCTGATGGATGATCCCCCTGACACCCCCTCCCCTTCCGCCATGGAGGGATAAGCAGCTTCCGCTGCCCACCTTGTTGGTCAGTTTCTGAAGAGTTTCACTCAATCCACTCATTAGGGCGTTTTGTTTGAACCAAGTAGTTGGTTTTTTAGTATACTTTTAGTATCAATAATGTCCGTCCCCAGGTTGGCTTGCCTTAAATAAATAAATGAATAAATAAATAACATGCAATTTATTAAATACCATCGGACAATTAAAAGTATGATATTGTCATAAAAGCCTTTTGGATGGATATAATGACAATATTGGCTAAAAGACCCTGTTTATTCTTGGCGAAACTCTCTAATTATTGTAACACTTTTTAATTAATACAACTCAATCAAATAGCACATATTTGGGCAGTAGGATTGCACTTTCCTTGTGGCAGAATTAAAGGAGCCCATCTGAGGTTCCTCTCCATTCCATTAATTTTTTATAAAACCATCTATGCGGAGACCACCCCCTTTTATGGTCTCAGATGGGTCTCACCAGGTGTAAAATTTTCCTCGTGGTGATTAAATCAGATATATCAGGTCCTTGCCTAATGGACTGATCCTACCTGCAACCAACCTTCCATTGGCCATTCCATATAAGCAATGCAAGTCTCAAGAGAATGATAGTCCAAGCCTTATTATCCCCTAATATGGCTATTCCTAGCCTAATTTATATTTTGCATTTATTTCCCTTCAAACCTCAATATAGATTGTATACTAAGTGGCAAGTATTGAGATGGTTCATTTATCTTTCCCCTCGTGGCCACTGAAAAAAAATTATATATAAAATTTAGCTTTTATTTTATTAATTTTTATTAACTTTATTATAAGCAAATTAAATGTGGAATCCTGTGAATATTGTCATCAGCAAGAAACAACTAGTTTGATTCTTTATATGATATCATGGTAGTGGTGGACTGGTTTAATATGTTCACCCATTTCATTCCATGTAACATTATGGTCTTAGCGACGCAGATGGCCAAACTATTTGTTTCTCATGTGTTTATCTCAATGGGGTGCCACATGAGATTATTAGTACCGTGGGCCTAAATTCCATCAGTGTTTTGGTAAGAATTGTGCAAAACTCATCAGATTCATTCATGCTTTTCTAATGCCTACCACCCCAATCTGATGGAAAGACAGAGCGAGTGAATTAGTGCCTTGATCAGCTCTTGCGGTGTCACACTGCAGCTTACCCTTCTTTTCGATCTTCTCATCTTCCATTGGCTTAGTTTAGCTAAAACAACGTTCTTCATGCTTCTATTAAGTTCTCCATCCTTTGCCAATTATGGCTCAAACCTCATTTCCAACATGGACCCCAGTTGTAGTCAAAGGTAGAAGTAGTGGTGGACTTTGCCAAAGCTGTAAAGAAATTAAATAAAGTAGTCAACGCTAATTCAGATGCTGTTATATAGACTTATAAGGAGTATGCCAATGGTTAGAGATGGGTGTGTCCTGCATAAAAGGAGGGGTGCTTGAGATGATTGAAGCCCAAATTATTCTAATCAAGCAGTCATGCAATAACTGGGACCAAAAGGATGGACCTTACCTCATTGTCAGGAAGGTGAGTTATGCTTTGTATCAGTTTGAACTTCCCCTATCATTTAAAATATTTGTCATGTTTCATAAAAGCAAGATGACCTTGTTTGAGGGCCCCCGCTAAAGACCCCAGAGGCATATCTTGTAGATGAGGCACTGGAGTGGGATGTAGAGGAAATTGTAGCCTATCGTCATGTGATGTGAATTTTTGTAAACCTGGTGTTGTGGAAAGGATTTGATGCTGCAGAAAATAACTTGATACCAGCATGCAACTGCAACCCTGCTCAAGACTTATTAATAACTTTCATTAGCGTTACTAGAGGTGGCAGGGCCTAAGGTTAAGCCAGGTATTGTCGCCATGAAACTGGTTCCTGACCATCAGGACCTTTTCTTGGCTGAAGCCCTGGAGAAGGGGTGGAGCCCCAAAAATACAGAGTGCAATGTCATGGTTAGATGACATCATTGAGGGTAAAGATTGCATAAATAAGGCTGAGCGTGAGGAAGCCAAGAGAGAAAAAAATGGCAGGCCTGCCTGGCCTGAAACACACCTTGGATTAACGCTAGGTAAAGGCAGTATATGCTTAAGTTTGATATGGGGCGCGTGATGGTCAAAAGAGTATTACATTCTTGGTGCTAAAATGCACCAGTTACATTAAAAATTATGACGGAAATTTGAGATCAATTAGAGAATGGGGCTTCAAGCCATGTCTAATTTATAATATTGCCAAATTTATAGATTTTAGCTTCAGCTAATCACTTGAGTGTGGGCTTAATCAAACTTAAGTACAATGAAGGATGGGAAATAAAGTTTATTGGTTTGTTTGATCATAATAACTCGCCATATGGGTTATGAATCCTCCCAAATGGACAATAATGATCTTCGAGACCAACTTTCTTTGTTTGTCAACTTGGTTGGAATACCCGTTTATTTAACCTTTAAAATATGTATACATGTTTTGTACCCTTGATGACCTCTAGGAGGTCTCAGATAATGTAGTTGGTGCTGCCTTTTCCTGGGGGCTTTAACACCGTCCATCATTTGGTTCATTGTTTCCTCTGTTTTCAGGTTGTTCCTGTGTTGTGTGGTGGAGTATTCCCCACTACCTCATCGGGAACAAGGGCGTTATAAACACTCTAATGAAACACAGGTTATATGACCCAACAATACAAGGTATTGTTTGAGGACTTTAAACTTGACCAAATATAATAGAAGAAACCTTAAATAAAGTAGTAGGGTTTTTATTATAAAAACAAGATAGCACTGCAGTATCTAATACTGCCAGAGGCCAAAATGCTTATACTTTATTCCAGGTAAGCTGACCAGGGGACGGACATTACCAATACAAAATCGACCAAAAACCACAAACTAAAAGCCCTAAATGAGTGGCGGAACACCAAAACAAAAAGGAAAACCAAGCCAACCATGTGTAGCAGTTGTGGACCGCTTATCCCACCATGGCGGAGGGGGAGGGGGAGGGAGTTTCAGATAGCTTATTGATTTCTTCTTTACTAATGAAGAGACGGGCTAAATCTGAGAGTAAAGGGGTTGGGGCATCCACAGGATGCGGGTTGAGGAAAAATGAAAAAGGGTTAAGTTCATTTCTAACAAGCTGAGCCTGGAGAATCTTTTAGTAATTTGGCAACATGGTGTTCAGCTTGTATGCATGCATCGGGAAGCTGAGAAAATTTGGTTATATTGGCTCTGGTGATGCGCGTGGTGGGGGAAAATTCTGCCAGCGCAATAACTTGCGTGAGAGCAGAGACAGCAGTTTCCCTAAGTATTCAATTTCCTCCTTTGCATTTCAAGGAAATCATCAGGGAAACGGATTAAATGTAGCCCATCATCAAATTGAGTGACCAATTGTGCCATGGCTTCATGGAGATGGCGGCTATCAGGAGAGGCCACAGCATCTTAGGCAAGTTGATGGTCACTCAAAAATGGGGTAGCAGTGGGTTTGGGGATATTTTTCTTAGGTGGAAATGGGGCATTGAACTCTGAAGGTAGATATGGTTCCAAATTAATTAGAAAGTCAGGAGGAGGTACAATTAACCCAGATTCAGCAATTTCATCCAATAGGTCCCAGGTATTCTGATTGAGCATGATTGACCCTGATGGACGATGTTTTGGTTGGGTAATTTTTGGGGCATTAAATCGGTTGGACTGAAGTTGGGTCCAAACCTGCTCCTGATTATGTAGATTGTTTGAAATTAAGCCGGCTTGGGCTGTGGTTGCAAAGGTTTTGTTGGTTTTGAGCGTTCAGCTGGAGGGGGTAGGGGCAGCCAAAATCCCCACTCAAATGATGATTGTGCAGCCCCATGTGTGGGCTTGGCAGAATCCGCTAGTTTTAAGTTGAAACTACAGGATTTCTTGGAATGATCCAACTCATAGCATAGGGGACAAACGGTGCGGCTGTTGTCAACATGAGACCAAAAGAAGTGGTCTGGTGCAGATGGGATATGGCATGTGGAGGGATGTGCTGGGCTACGGTTGGTTGGTGGGGGGTGATGGTGGCCATTGCCTATGGTGCTGCTAATCGCTCAGCTCCACTTGGGACCAGGAAGTGGAGGATGGTGTTTGTACCATATTTAGATAGCCCCATCATCAGTTCTTCATAGAGTGTTTGAGGCGGAAGGTGTGAAGGAAGGTTTGCAAAGGTCACCACCATTGTGGTGTCACTGGGGAAGCGTGTACGGGTTGTGGAAATAGGGGTGTTTTTATATATTAAGGGCGTAGAGGCTGCTGCAGCTGCGTCCTCTTTAGTGGGAAAACCAATATCAAAATAGCCCTTATAAGGGTGGAATTCGTTAAATCCACTGGTGTAAACTTGGAGGTTGCCAGCTCAACTATTGCTTTGTTGGCATATGGAAAGAGTCACCTGTATTTGACTTGGAGGCAATAGCAAATATCGGATTGGGGTATGGCAAGTGGGTGTGGAGGGTTGGGTGTACTCGCGATAAGTGTAATGACAAGTCCCTAGGAGGGACAAATTGGCCTGATGCATTAGGCGTACTGATTGAGCCAGTTTGCACACGTTTTCCTGCAGGGCGGAAAATGTTAGCAGGTGGAGCGCTGCTTCCCCACGCTGGGGCAGCAGGTGGTGGATCTGCTGACAATCTGGAAACTGATACGGTGAAGGTGACAATGGAAAATTAATGGATGCTTTTTTGATAAATTCGCTCCAGAGGCCCACATGCTCATTCAAGTAATTTTCAAAAAGGCTCACAGATTCTCCAGGTAAAGTTCCCCTTGCAAATGATAATCCTCCTCAGATATGCTCCCTCTACCAGAGTTCTCATTGGTGCATTTCATGGTTACTAAGAAGCACTTAAGAATGGTTGCATAAAATTGTAATATCCAATTTAAACCAGGAAAGTGAATAGCTAAGAATCAGGGCATTTCTATAAAAAGGTGCAATACTGAATGTATAAAAAATAACTGTGGATGGCCATAATAAGTATACCATAAACTATTATAATGTTTTTAAGTTGATGTGGGGAAGAATAGCATCTTAAGCTGAACTAAAATAAGAGGTGATAAAGCAATTAAGGGCACGGTCTTGGTGGTCCAGCAGTATAAAGGAATAGTAGATGCGCTTGTGGGTATTTAAGACATTATAAATATTAAATCAATATATAGGGCAATACTTTTTGTGATGTCTTGTGAGGAGAAATAATTTCAAATAACTGATTAGAGCCATTATTCACATATTAGATTGATATGAAATTGAATTTATAAAAGATGATTAACCCAGATGGTTGGACAAACCAATTACAACACTGACATTATAATTCAACAATTCCTAGAATACCTTAGATTTCTGAGACTCTGGGGGCGTGACATCATCACAATTCTTATGAATTTGTCAGAAATGGGTTTGTTTCCTTGCTTTAAGACCTTATAATCAATGATTTCCTTCTCAACTTGAGAGAACCTTAGCTCCAGCATTTAAGCTGGACAGGGTCATGTCTCCCTTTAGGTCAAAAAGGTGCCAAACTACAAGGCCCAGCCTGGCACCCATATCTCTGACCTAGGCAAACCCAGGGTGAATGATGGGTGTAACCAACCATCCCTGTTTGCCCCAATACCTTTTCCCTATCCAACCCTCAGCCCAAATTCATTCTGATTTCAAAATTTGCAGATTTTTATTAAAAAAACTTTTGTGGATTTTATTAATCGCAAAAAGCTCACCACCATAGTTCCCAGTTACTTTCCCCAGCAAGGGACTCAACCAGATAGATACTTAGTGTGGAAAATTACCTAGAAACCCTAAATCTGGTAGAAAATCGGAAAGAAAAGGCCAAAAATGGGAATTGAACCTATAACTTTATATTAACTTGGGAAAGCAAATTTGGACATTCAAAATTTTAGAAAAAGGCCAGAAAATGGCTTGGAACCATTGGTCAATAATATTTAGGCTAAAGTGAAACTATAAACCTTTGGTTGATGAATTTCGAAATTGGAAATCATCCAAAATATCGTGGAACAGCTTAGCATCCCCTCCCCACTAAGCTTAGAAACCAGCACTTCATCTACGTTAGGAGTGTTGAGTTATTGTTTTATCTTTTTTCAATAAAATCATATCCCCAAGAAGTTTTTTGTTTTCCTATTTATTTTTTCAAAATTCTATTAAAATCTGTGGGGTTTGTGTCTCCAAAGATGACAATACCTATGTCAAGATTTCACCAAATTCTTTTGTCTCTGAAAATTCTACTCCATCAATTCCCCCTGCATCATTGGAAGGAGAGCGCCTTATATCTTAATCTATCAAGGTTAACGATCAATCTCACCCCAATCAATTGATTAAAAATTCAATAGCTCAAATATTAATTCACTCTGATAGATTATGAGCTGCTATAAAGGCATTAATTATCCTATCCTTTTGATAATAAATTAGGTCAATTTATAACCTGTTATTACTTTAAATTCATTGCTTTTTTAATCCACTCAGTGTAACTTCGAGTGAAAACCTGCCCCAATGGAAGTGTAATTAAAAACTTTCAGGCTGGTGCTCACTATATAAACTCTGAGTTATTTACCAGCCAAAATGTCGTTCACTACCATAGATTCTCAATTTTTGCCTGAAGATGCTCAAGACCATGAGTGAGGCCATATATTACTATGGGTTCACTTAACTGAAACCCAAATCCCAATATTACTCTTAAAGTTGGAATTTTATACCAGCTTGGAATTTTATGGTACTAATTTAAGCTTTACCTCAGACTTTCAAATACCACCTGAGGTTTTACTAAATATTATCAATCAACTGCTTGAAGGTGCCTGGATCCCTAAAATCTGTTCTACCCAATCTTGATCTAATGCCATACCCTCTATTTTTTGAGAAGTGTTGGAAATCTCCCAAATTCAGGAATTGCCCTGAGCAACATTTGCACCAGATCGTACACCCAACCTTATACCATTTATTACCTGTAGTGGGAGAACACCATCAAGGGATGCTCAATTTACTAGAAGAGCTTCAATCCTTGAATAAGCTTATTTCCAAATTTTTCAAGTCTGCCTCTGAGTTTAGCTTAGATAATCATGATGCCGTCATTAGTAGTCTTACCCTTCTCAATGAAATTCATCAATAGCTTACTTAGCTTGATATTGGGGTGTCTAGTTTTGTTGATGAACAGTTCACAAAGCGAGTTTTAGGAGATTCAGAGAGATTGGAGAGAGGGTATTTCCAAACTCTTTGATCATAATCAATTGATGGAGGAGGAAATTAGAACACATCTCATTCAATTGGAGCAGCTGTTCTCAGGAATTTAATTCCAGGTTAATGAGGTAGAGAAAACCACTGAAGCTATGGGTCCCCTGGGGGTTGAAGGACCTCATGGGCCACCTGAAGGTGAAGTACCACGTGGACCACCCAGTGCTGTTGGACCTCGTGGACCCCTGGGAATGTAGGGCCTCATGGACTGCCAGGTGTGTAAGGACACCAGGGACCTCCGGGTGCTGATGGGAATTCAGGATCCCTCCAAAAATCAACTCTCTCTTGATCATGATGGACCGCTTTTTTGAATAACTCTATAAATTGCCCAAAGAGTGTAACATAACCCCCAATGGGGTACCAATTGATCCCCTCTTGTCACTTCAGTCTTTATCTGATAAATTGATCAATTCGGGTAAATTGGGCAAAGGACACTGATATCCTGCCCCATGCTTGTGAATCTAAAGGATAAATGCTCCAAGAGAATATTGAAACGCTGGAACTTAAAATCAATGATCATCAGGAACATATTTTTGAGCTATCTTGCCAATTAGATAAGAAAGCGGGGTATGCTGATCTGAAACGTCAGATTAGTGAAATTTGTGCCAAAGCTGCTGGTCCTTATCTTCAGTTGTTTTATCAAGCGTCGGACTTCAACTCTTAGTTTTCACTCAATCAGAACAAACCAGAGTGCATGTTTTGACCACTAATGCCCTCGTGAGTTTAAACTGGTATGCAAGGCTAAGCACTCCCGAGGAAAAGGCAGTATTATCTCCTTCTTCTATCTTTTTGAAGAGGCGCTAAGTGAGGCCACAGATTACCAAAAGATGATTTATTTTCCAAATTGCCTTACTCGTTTGGCTCAGGATATCATGGTACCCCACTTGATGACTTGCTTTACCTGGTCTCAAGTAAAGAGAGCGTTAATCGAAGAATTTGGGAGTAAGCAAACTCTATACTCTCAAAAACAGGCTTTTATGGGTATACAGCCTCACCAAAATAAATTCATCAAAGACTTTGCTCATCAGTTCTATTGAGAAGCTAAAACTCTAGTGGCTTGTGGTTGGATAAATTTGGATGATGCAGTTACGGCAGTTATATCAGCTTTTTCTTCCATAATGCAAATGCAATTTTATCTAACTAGTGTAAAAAAGAATTTCTGAAGCATTTTGGACATTAAGGAGGCCCTATTGGACTTGCCTCCTCAATTCTCTGAGAAACCCCGAGTTTATGATTCTCCCAGACCTAGTCATCCCAAAGTCTATGCTATGCCTGAAAATACTAGAACATTCCAGAGTTAATACTGTCATCGATATTTTCATATGGAGGGTCATTGTTTCAAGAAGGAAGCCAATGAGAAGAAGAAAAGAGATAAGCCCAATAAGATTCTACACCTCAATAATGAGATGAGTGCGCAGAAAGAGCATCAGAGCCAGATTGAGTATAATAAAGATGAACATTCTTCTTATTCCTTGCCCTCCTTGTTGGTTTTATCCTCTCAGTTCAGAAGCCCATTAACTGTATTGACTTCTGGGTGAATCAAAATAATGCCAAAGCTAGCATAGATACAGGATCTCCAGTGAATGTTGTCTCATCAAAATTTTTTTAAGCGGATTAAATTTAACACCCAATATTTCTCACTTTATAGAATATGGCATAGCTTGACCTTAGATATTCAGTCAATTGAGATTTTTTGTCCCTTCCCCTGAAAATTGGGAAATTAACTTTTAAAATCCCTGCCATTGTACTCATTAAATTGAGTTATGACCTACTTTTCGGGGACTCAATTTTTTATGAGAATTCGTTAGAATTATTAATTACCCAAACTCTTCGTTCTCTCTCTTGGGGTATAAAGTTCCTAAACTTTTGTCCTATCATGCTTCTACACAACGTTGGTTATTTCTGCTAAAAGGAACTAAAAGGTCTTGTTCACTTCAATATCTGTTGGAGATTCTCACATAAAATTACCCCCTACATTGGCTGATACTGAAAAGGGGATGCCTATTTTCTCCCCAAAAACTTAGTTAATCCGCCAATATCACAGAAAATTGTTAATACTTCTTTGAATTTTTCAATTCCTAACGGACATTTATTACAAGTTCAGGGAATTTTCAAACCTTTGGATAAAAAACTTTTGCCTTGTCCTGGATATTGGATTATGCTTATTCAGGATCATTATATGTCTTATTTGAGAACATTACCAATGAGCCAAAATTTGTAGTTTGAGAGCATCTGATTGCTTATGTCAAGTTACTGCCCCTATCTTGGATTTATGATGTTAAACCCTTCGGAAGTCTACAAGTTTTTGGGTTGGAAAGTGATCAGGAAATCCTTACTGTAAGTCCAGCTATCAGGAAACATCTTTCTAAGGAACAGGAGAAACAAGTGCTTCAATTGTTAGATGAATATTCCAAATACTTGTTGAGCATACTTACAATTTTGGGAAGATGAAAGGAGTAATGCACTCCATTGAAATTGGGGACCACCTTCCTATTCATGCAAAGCCTATCGTAAGTCTAAAGTGGAAGAAGCCCAGGTTACCAAGGAGTTGCATCAATTATTGGAGGCTGGACTATTAAAACCCTCCAACAGTCCTTGGGCTTCCCCATTGCTTTTAATAAAGAAAAATGATGGTTGCACCGAGTGGTTGTGGATTATTACAGACTGAACGCTATTAATTGATGAGATTGTTTTCCCTTACCTCATATCAATGTTTCCCTTAGGTTGTTAGCTGGATCAAATTTATTTTTCGGCTATGGATCTAGCCAGTGGATACTGGCAAAGTGAGCTATCCCCAGAAGACTGTGCCCAGTGTGCCCTGATATCGAGTGTAGGTTTTTTTAACCAACTCATATGCCTCAAGGATTAGCCATGCCCCAGCAACTTTCCAAAGGGCCATGGACAGTAGGCTATGGGATCTAAAGTTTAATTGAATTCTAGTAGATCTTGATGATAATACAATGTTTTCCAAAACATTCACTTAACATTTGGACCATCTAAAAGAAGTTTTTAGAAGAATTTGGAGCTCTTCCTTAAAACTCAAAACCTCCAAATGTTCAATTTTTCAAAAAGAAATGGACTTTTTAGGACATCAGGTTACAGCTAAAGGCTTTGACCCCTCTCAGACAAAATTTAAGCTATCCAACGGATGCCTTCTCCAACCTCTCTGCGGTATATTCAAGTCTTTCTTGGCGTGGTTGGGTATTACCAGCAATTTATACCCAAATTTGCTGATATGGCTAAACCCTTACTTAACCTGTTGCAAAAAGGAGTGCCCTTCGAGTAGGGTTCAGCTCAGGAACAATTGTTCATTTTTCTGTGTACTGCCCTGAACAAAGCACCTGTTTTAATTAATCCCCACATAGACAAGCCTTTCTTTTTACTACTGATGCAAGAAATGTCGCTATTGGGGCTATCTTATCCCATTGTGATGAAGAGAAGAATGATCATCCTGTCGCTTTCTTTAGTAAAACTATGTCTAAGGCTGAACGGAATTACAGTTTCCTGAGCGGGAGTGTTTGGCTGTAATTATAGCAATCAAGAACTTTTGTCCCTTCTTATATGGTAGCCATTTCACTGTTATCAATGACCATTTTTCGTTAAGATGGTTGCAGAACATGAAGGAAACTGACGGGAGGTTGGCCCGTTGGGCTTTAACGTTGCAAATTTACGATTTTTCCAATGTTCATCATTCAGGTGCTCAACATCAAAATGCTGATGGGCTGTCCTGATTGCCTATTATGACCTTGCAACTAGAAAAAGAAGAATGCCTATATATAATCTTATTGGATGACCTGAGTTGTGGGATCAAGAAACTGAAGAGGATCAAGCGTTTCTAAAATCAATTACCAAACGTACTATGATTTAGGATGGGGCTTTGTATAAGAAAGTCAAATCTAAGTGGTTGCCCTTTCTGCATCCTAACTCTAGATTTCACGCTGTAATGGAAGGTCATGAACAAGTTGGTCATAGCAGTTTAAAGAAGACTCAAGAATGGTTGAAGACTCGATACTATTGGAACAACATGACTGAACTCATTTGAGAGAACCTTGCTTCATGGCTTATTTGTAAACACCAAAGAACTACTAACCCCACTTTTCAACATCAAGTCATTCCTCCAACTAAGTTCATTTGAGTTGTCAGCATTGATGTTGTAGGTCCTTTTCCTTGGGGATTACATGGACATCAGTATATCATTATGGCTGTTGACCATTTAACTAAATGGGTTGAGGCCATTTCCATTGCTACCCCCTCAGCTAAGATTACGGCGCTATTTCTATACCAGAATATCATTTCTTAACATGAGTGTCCCAAGGTCCTTATGTCAGATAATGGGACTAACTTCACCTCACAACTTATACAGGAGTTATATAAATTATTTAGCACTGATCAGCAATTTGTTCTTCCATATAATCCATCTACAAATGGGGCCATTGAACAAGTCAATGGAACCCTAGTCTCGATTCTAAGGAAATTGGCCTCCACTGAGCCAGCTCGGTGGAATTTTTACTCGCCTAGTGCCTTGTTTGCTTATCAAATAAGCTATCATCACATTATCAAGATGTTGCCTTTTAAGTGCATATATGGTCGAGATCCTTCAGTCCCTTCTAGTGTTCAGACAATACTTGAGGAAAGAATCCCAGAAAATTTTGATTAAATTATGATGAATCTGGCCAACGAGATTATTTGTCTTAAAGCCCAAGCAATGAAATCAATTGAAGCAACCACTCGAAAGGAGACTCAAAGAAGCAATCAACATAAAACTGCCTTACCTGAATACCAGATTAAGGATTATGTTTTGTACTATCTCTTAGCCTGGTGTGCAAACTGCAAAGTTAGGATCTAACTGGCCTTGTACCTATCAAGTTATATTTTGAAAAGGATTAGAGTATTCAATTGTTCATTTTGATACCAGTATAGTGATAAATTGTATTCACCATAGGTTTAAGAAGTTACCCTCCACCATGATCAAATATTGAGGGGGAAGTGTCAGATTTCACAGAATTCTCTTGTCTCTGAAAATTCTAATCCAACAAACTCCCCCTGCATCATTTGAAGGAGAGCGCAATATATCTCAATCTATCAAGTTTAGTGATCAATCTCATACTGATCAATTGATTGAAGTTTCAATTGCGCAGAGAATAACTCGCTCTAATAGATTATGAGCTGTTATGAAGCCTATAAATATCCCATCCTTTTGATAATAAAATTAGGTTGCATTATAACCTGTTTTTTACTATAAATTTATTGCTCTTTTCGAAAATCCACTCAATGTAACTTCAATAGAAAAGATGGCACATTGAAAATGTAATTCAAAACTTACATAACCCAAAGGTCACATTTGATACCATTAATGATGGAGGAAACTTTTGGTGTTGATTCAACCTCGACTGTTGGGATCCTCAACCTCACAATGACAAGTGCCTTCTCTAATCTTCCCAACTCATCTCTATGAAGGCGCAGCTCAAGTGTCTTTCCTGTTGTTGTGGCTGCTAAAGCACACACAGTTACAGTCCAGTATTCTCTTGACACGTACTTATACTAACAAAAAACACAAGCACAAAAATCCTTGATTACGTTGTGTAACTAAACCTTGATTGATTTGGAGGCAAACAGTTGACCATTCAAGCTTTTTTAGCTCACTTCAAGCTTCTCTGTAAGGTGGGACATTGGAAACCGAGAATAAAGCTGCATATCAGAATCTCTTTCCTCAGTTTAAAACCGTTTTAATGCTTACTGACTAGAGCCCACCAGGGTGCACCACTCACAAGGGCTCCTTTTACTTTTTTTGCTTACTAAGGAGGCACTAAGTCATTTGGACCTTCTAAGTTTACTCCATGTGTATTTACTTCTCCAATGCTTTTTTCTACAACGTTTATACAAACGGATAAAGGAGATTGAGGAGGCAGAAGCGAGAGTACATGAGGCAGAAAATGGGCAAGATGAATATGAAAATGAGCCGTGTGAGAAAAATGATATCACCAGAGTAATAGTGGGTGAGACGGTGATCAAGGAAGATTCTAAAGCACCAGCTATATCTCCATATCAAAGCTCCATAGTTATCCAGATTGAAACTGAGCGCCATAGGAACTCAGTTTATGAAAATCTATCAGTGTTCAGCCTTCTGATTCCTCCAACCGTGAAGCGGATTCTTTATCAAATGCTCGGGAAGAAGCTAAGCCCACTCAGTTTTATATCAATTTGAGCAAAGCCAACTACCCCTGTGGTTGAACAACCAGATATTCATGTTTTTTCCCTCAATAAATTGAAAAATATTGACCGTGTTTACTTTATATTCACTATGCATTTTAATGTGAAGCAGTAGAAAGTCACTTTAAGAGCCTTGGTGGACACAGGCGAAACTGGAAATTTTATTGACCTGAAGGTAGTTCAGGCTTAGGATCCACCAGTTATCAAGGGCTTCTGTAAATGGTGTTTCCCACATCCATATGGTCACAATGCCGTTCTTTGAAATCTCAAGTTCAGAGCATCTAATCATGAGATTATGGCTCACTTCTCAGCTATCCCAGTTTTCTGTGTTCAGTGATACTGGGGTTGGTTGGTTGCACAGCTAAATGTGAGCATTTGTTTAGTACAAAACATGCTGGCATTCACCCACATACTTAATCTGGGGAAATTTCCTTGGTACCCACTTTGGTTAAAGTTAACGCGGTGGCAGCAGTAGAATACTTTGCCTCAGATGCAGTACCTGACCTTCCCATATGCCACAAATCCTGGAACCTTATAAAGCTACGTTTGACTTTGAACATGAAAACTGCCTTCCTAAACATTCATATTTTGATCTGAACTTCCAGTCAACAGTAGATCTCATTAAAATCAACACCCGTTGTACCCATACAAGGCACAAGAGGATCATTCTCTCAAAGTTTGGATTTATGACAAGGTTTCTAAAGCGTAGATGACTTTGAAGACCTCCCCCGTAGTCCCCTAGTAATTTTTGCTGTATCCTGATGGCAACCTAAGGCCCTGTGTGGATTATGGCTATTTGAATGGCATCATAGTTCATGAATTATATCTCCTTCCTTTACAAGAAGCCTTTACCAAGCCGTTTACAAGTCTAAAGTCTTCTCTAAACTTGACCTGGTTAATGTATGCATCAAGTGCGGGTAAAATCTGGCCAGGAATGGCTGACTGCTACCTGGACATGATATGGAATTTATAAATTCAAAGTTATGCCATTTGGCTTGTAAAACGCACCAGCAGTATTCCAGCGCCGCATTGATGATGCTTTAGGGTTCTCAGGTTCTCCTGCGTAATAGCATATGATAATGATATTTTGATTCTCTCTCTTAATAATGAACAGCATGGTAAGGATTTGGGTGCCATAGTGGAAGCCCTAAATAAGGCTGGATTAGAGGAAAAGTTGGTTAAATGTGTGATTTACAAGGACAAAGAGCAGTTCCTGGTGAATGATGGTTTGAAGTATGGTCTTGCTATTGCATCTTTATAACTAGATGCTATTCGCACTTGTCCTACCCCTGTAACACAAAAGTAGCTGCGTAGCTTTTTGTGATCTGTCACCTTTTATTGTAGCTTTATCAGCCAATTCTGAGCTTGCATCCCCTTACACCCCCTCACTGGTAAAATTTACCATTTTGTTTGAACCCCATAGTGTCAAGTGGCTTTTAATGCAATAAAAGATATTTTTAAACTTCTATTCCCGTTTTGCGTCATGTTTGAGCACAAGCCTTTTATTGTAGCATGCGACGCCTTAGGTAGTTCAGTGAGCGCCGTCTTGTTGCAAGAACATTGGGGTACAGAACATACATGGCTTACTTGAAAAGAAGTTTATTTCAACTGTTCGTTCTTGAACTATAAATGATAATGGCTTGGCTGCCATTTCTTGGTTTCTGATTCATTGGAGGTATTTCTTACATGATGACAAGCATACAGTAGTGTTTTGCACTGACCACAAATCACTTATTTAATATTGCAAGTCATAGAAGCTGGCCCACTGACAAACTCTAACTTATTGGGCCTCTTGAGTTTTTATAAATTATGAGTTAGTCATTTGTTCCATACATAATTTTCCAGAAACCCTTAGTTGCAACCCTTCAATGGGACATGTTTCTACTGGCGACTCAGGTTAGTTGCAGTAATCCCACCTGAGCAAATCATGACGCCTTCTCCCCCAGCCATAGCTGTTAGGAGAGTGACTATAATTCTCCTGTTCCCAGTGTGGTAGTGCACGGTGCACAACGCCAACGCCAGGGAACTAGCTGTTAGTGGCAAAGTCGTTAGAGACCAGAAGTGGGTGCTGGAGCAATAACATCTTAGGCATTAAAAGGAGAAATTTATAATAAAAACCCCATTAAAAGTGACGCAGTGCACATATCAAAAGGGGCTAAGCGACCCAGGTTGGAGGGAACCTGGGCGAACAAATGGTGCATGAGTTGAGAGCTGCAATGCGCTTGCAATGGCATGAGTAACGGAGCGCGAGACCTCCTTGAAGAGGTTCGCGCACAGGAGCATTCAGAATATCATAAAGTTAAAAAAATTTAAATGGGGAAATGCTTATTTGGGAAGTTGACCAACAAGGAATGTTGGTTGGGGAAAACACATTTAAGCATTGACAGGGGAATATGGGGTTCACGGCAGTGTACCCAAGCACTGACCCACCAATAGAGCCACGCTTCCATCCAATTTAGTTAAATAAGCCAAAACCAACTTCACTCAAGTGATTGATTGAAGTTGGATTTGACCCAAAAGATTTGTTTTATAAGTGGAATGGGTTTCAAAACCCCGTTCCTTGACAAACCAAATGGAACCATCCACATTAATTTGGTACACCATCCATATAAACGCCTGAGCCATTGTGAGGGTTGGGCATTTGGCACACCACTAGTTCAACCTGAGCATATTTTTCCCGAACCCAGCGTTAGTCTAGGGTGTACCTCAGGTCATTAAGGGCCTGTAACTTCACCCTCTGGCCTCCTGGCGCCCAGCCTTATATTTGGGGTTGGTAACAACTATTATGTCACATCGATGAATCCCCCCCTTGGGTTGGGACCATCTAGTACTAAAAAAAGTAACAACTATTATGTCATGTTTATGACATTACCCTCTCCTCCCAATGGGGCTTAACCCCCCTCCAGGGGCTTGCACAAGGGAAAAGTTCTTGTGGGCAGGGGCCAACTTCATGGCGGCAACAGTCGGTTTATGTTGGTATCCAGCAGCCTGGGAGAAACGCTAGTGGAAGGCGTCAATCAGATCTTGGGCAAGCACACAGTCGTGCGCTGGAAACCAACTATTCTCTGAAGCGTCAAAGTCCTTCCAAGATACCAGGTACTCAAGTCTTTTTTTAACGCGGCGGGAGGCAACTATCTCTTCCACCTCCCACTCTGGCGCCCCATCCATGAGATAGGCCTCAGGAGTCTCTGGTGGGGGGCCCTCGAATAACGTCAGTTTGCTCTCATAAAACACAGATAAGATCCAAAATAGAGGGGGAGATCTAGCTGGTATGAGGCATGTCCCACCTTTTTAACTATGCGGTAAGGGTCAATCCTCTTTGGTCCCAGCTTTTTGCATGGCTTCTTGATAGGGATGTTACTAACATCAAGCATCCTGAAATAACCCTTCCTTGTACGCAGGACCAACTCAATGCTTCCCATCAGCATTCTCCTTATACACCTGCATTGCCGCCTCCAAGCTTGTGGAAACCCCCTGGTGGACCTTCTTGATTGTCTTGGCAAAGTCCATCACCGCTTCAACCCTAGACCCACAGCTGGGCTCCATGTTAAAGGCGGGATTAAAGCCATGGCTGGCGAAAAATGAGGAACAACCAATCGAGGAGTGCAAGTTATTGTTGTAGCTAAACTGGGCCATGGGAAGGTGAGAAGCCAAATCTGAATGATCTGCGGCGGTGTAACACCGCAGGAACTGCTCCAGGCACTGGTTCTCTCGTTCAGTATGCCCATCTATTTGTGGGTGATAGGCAGTCAAACAGCAAGGGCGAATCTGGAGAGTCTTACACAACTCTTCCCAAAAGACAGAGTTAAACTGGGGTCCCTGGTCACTGATAATCTCTTAGGGAACTTCATTGAGCGCAAACAAATGCATGACGAAAAGCCTAGCCATCTCAGCCATGGTTATTGTTGTTCTGCAAGGAATGAAGTGGGCGAACTTTGTAAACCGGTCCACCACCACCATGATGGCATCGTAACCATCTGAGACAGGTAGTTCTGCAATAGTATCCACCAATAGAGAAGTCCAGGGCCTTTCAGCTTTCTGGATGTGTACCAACAACCCCGCTAAAGGTTGACAATTGGCTTCGTTTGGTTGCAGACTAAACATTCCTTACAGTACCGCCCCACCTAAGCAGACAAGCCCTTCCAATTTTATGTGCGCCGGATTAACTCTAATGTCTTTGCTTTACCAGGATGACCAATGGTAAGTTCACCATGATGGTCCCGGATGATTTCCAGGCAAAGTGGTCCAGCAGGAACCCATAGGCGCCCTTGAAACCACACCATCTCATCCTTCATGTGATAGTTTATGGAGATATCCTCTTGACAAACTCGCACTTAGCATGTAATGTAGTATATTCTGCTGTCAGCGGCTGAGAAAGGACTACCTTCCTGAACATACTATATTCCTTCGCGTTTTCCAAATGTACAAGCGCTAGCCTGTTGGCCAGGGAAGAGGGTCGTTGAGGAAGAAGTTTATTTGTAGAAATCATCACCTGTGTTGTGAACTTCTACCTCCTTGGGGTCAGGGGCTAAAGCAGGGTTGCGGCTCAAAGCATCTGCCAGACCATTATCCTTGTCCTTGGTGAACTCATACGTGAATGCAAATTGGGAAAGGGTCTCATGCCAACGGGTCTGTCATGGGGTTAGGACATGAGGGGCACGGTAGTACAGTAAGGCATGGTGATCTGTACGTTTGTGGAATGGTTGGGTAGAGCCATGCAAATGGTGATGCCAATATGTCAGCGCCTCCACCACTGCTAGTAGCTCCTTGTCATAAATGACGTAATTCAACTCTGGCAGAGACATTTTCTTAGAAAAATATCCACCGGATGCTCTATCCCATCTTCGCCTACTTGTAACAAGGCGGCTTCTATGGCGAAGTTGGAGGCATCAGTAGACATAATGAACTCCTTTGAAGGGTCGACATGGCGAAGAACAGACGTGGACAACAGGATGCACTTTACGGCTTGGAAAGAATCCTCAAAAATGGGGTACCAATGAAGCACCTTGGCATCGCTAGCCCTGTATAAGGGAGCCACAACCTCAGAGAGATTGGGAGTGAACTTCTGAGAAACGTACACGTCCCCAAGAAGCTCCTCAATTCCTTGACCAAGGTGGGGTAGTTCAATCACAAATAGCTTCTCCTTGTCTGAAGTTATCATGTGTCCTTGGTCAAATATAACGTTGCCCAGAAAAGTGACCTGTGACTTGAATAATTCTCACTTACTTATCTTTAGTGTATGGCTGGCTGCCTTTAATCGCTCCACCACTTGCCGAAGGTGTACTCATGGGACTCCTGATCAGGGGAAAGCGCCAGAATGTCATCCATGTTTGAAACCGCGCATACCCCTAACAAGTCCCCCAACACTGCATCAATGCGGCGTTGAAAGATAGCAGGGGCTTTTTAAGCCCAAAGGGCATGACTTAAAACTGGAATATTCCTTTTCTGGTGCATAAGGTGGTTAACCACTCCTGGCCCTTCTTTATCTTAATCTGATTAAACGCGTTGAGGTAATCCAGCTTGGAGAAGACCTTCGTTTTCTCCACATAGCGCGTAATCTGTGAATCCAAAGGGATGGGATGGAGGTCTGGTACAGTGACATTGTTAAGGTTCTTGTAGTCCACACACGAGCGTTAAGTACCATCAGACTTTTCCACAAATATAAGGGGGGAGCATACAGGGGAGGTACGCTAAAAATCGCACCTTTGGCCAACTGTTCCTTCACCCACGCATACAACGCCTCTTCCTCCCAGACAGTCAACAGGTAAATGGGGGAAGATATATGAACCAGATCCACCGTGAGCTTAAACTCACAATCAAACTCAGAGTGCTCAGGGAGTGCGTTGGTGGATGCTGCATCAAAAGAGGATTCCAAACCCTCTAAACAGTAAGGTATGGAAAATCCCACGGAGGAGGAGGTCTTCAGCAAAGGAGAAAGATAAGGAGTGGGAACATTGGGCCTATGAGGTAATGGGCCCTGGGCGTTATCCTCCAACAAGGGAACAATCAACTGGTGACCTTTTAACAAAGACAAGGATAGAGTGTTTTCTTTCAAATAAGTCCAGATGTCAAAATTTCTCCACCACTCAACCCCCAAAATAATGGGGAACAAGATGTGCTTAATTATTTTGAAAATGGTCGGACAGAAGATTTGCGCCCACCTGGTAGTCCACCAACCCCATGACGTTCAGCGCAGGGATACCTTGAGACGCCCCACCTCTAACCATACCACCTGGTGAGTAACTCAACTCAAGGTAGTCAGCAAGGTCTTGGTCCATAAAATTGTTAGTGGCACCGGTGTCCACTAAAATGGTTGTGGTAAACTTCCCCAAAATAGGATGTAAGGATAGCAGTCAATACAAAGTATCCAGAATAAAATTTATTTAACACAGAAAACGCCCCCACCTCACCTAAAAGCTCTTCTGGCTTGAGCGAACCGTAAGGGTAGGTTTAGGAATCATAGAAGGGGGAGGGATAGTTGGCCACTCTTACTACTGAGGCCATATACCCCTCCATGCCTTCTGCAGGTGCATAAACATTTCTATATTTTAGGCGCAGCTCTTTTTCAACTTCCTGAGTGCTGAGAATCATGGAAGAGGTCAAACGGGAAATTTCTGGTGTGATTCCATACACAGGAATGTGTTCCATATCTGAGCCATGGGAGGGACAATATGGTTCAGAGGTATATATCAGGTTTTGTTATAAAACGCGTTTTTAGACACAAATGATCCTATCCCTGGAACCACAACGGAATGGTCAATGTTATCCAAAACTAACACCCCAGGCCCATCTGCGCCGATTCCACCAGCATCATATGAAAGTGCTGGTGAAGGAAAATTTATTTATTGAATGAAAATTGATTAAGTTTGTGGAAATTTGAGGAATCGTGACTTTCAGACATTGAAATGTCCAAATCCACCAGGTACGAACACAAAGTGTGGATAATTTCCAGTTGGAGGCATCCCTAATGACGCCAAGTTGCTCAAACCTTTGGGAAAAAGAGGAAATAGCATTACATCAAACGATGGTTGAATCCCACAGCCAGTGCCCACTGTTTCCACTTTAGAAAAGTTCCACACAGAAATAGTTCGTGCACATAAGCAAAAAAGGGTTGTTTGACTAATGTTAGGAGAGTGACTATTGTTCTCCTGTTCCCAGTGTGGTAGTGCACGGTGCACAAGGCCAACGCCAGGGAATTAGCTGTTAGTGGCAAAGTCGTTAGAAACCAGAAGTGGGTGCTGGAGCAATAACATCTTAGGCATTAAAAGGAGAATTTTATGATAAAAACCCCATTAAAAGTGACGCAGTGCACATATCAAAAGGGGCTAAGCGACCCAGGTTGGAGGGAACCTGGGCGAACAAATGGTGCATGAGTTGAGAGCTGCAATGCGCTTGCAATGGCATGAGTAACGGAGCGCGAGACCTCCTTGAAGAGGTTCGCGCACAGGAGCATTCAGAATATCATAAATTTAAAAAATTTAAACAGGGAAATGTTTATTTGGGGAAGTTAACTGACAAGGAATGTTGGTTGGGGAAAACACATTTAAGCATTGACAGGGGAATATAAAGTTCACGGCCGTGTACCCAAGCACTGACCCACCAATAATGCCACGCTTCCATCCAATTTAGTTAAATAAGCCAAAACCAACTTCACTCAAGTGATTGAATGAAGTTGGATTTGACCCAAAAGATTTGTTTTATAGGTGGATTGGGTTTCAAAACCCCGTTCCTTGACAAACCAAATGGAACCATCCACATTAATTTGGTACACCATCCGTTTTAACGCCTGGCCATTGTGAGGGGCTGGGCATTTGGCACACCACTAGTCCCAACTTGGGCATATTTTGCCCAAACTAGCGTTAGTCTAGGGTGTGCCTCAGATCAGGAAGGGCCTATAGCTTCACCCTCTAGACCTCCTGGCGCCCAGCCTTATCTTTGGGTTGTTACCCACTATTATGTCATGTGTACATGACAATAGTCTCAGTTGTTCCCTCCACTCCGCTCAACAAACAATAACCCAAACCCAAACCAAATCTAAATTATAATTTAAATCCAAATCCAAATCCAAATCAACCCCCAAGGTGCCAAACCCAGAAGCAGCACTCCACTATGGATCCTATAACTGAAAAGAACCAGCCACTCACAAACAAAATCCCTCCACAGAAGAAGGTTCTCTCTTATATGGTGTGTTTGCTTTGCAAGCAGCTAGTGTCAAAGGTTATGATCTTATGTCTAAGATTGTTGATGGTAAGTCCTCATCTGGGTGGTATTCTCAAAAATTTTAGGGCGATTTACTTCCATGAAAAAGTATAGGTTCCTTCTGCCCTGCATTACCGCATCATAAAAAAGCATTATGATACCCCCAAAAAGGGGCACTCTGATGTGAAGTAATGCATTAACCTGATAAAGCATGTATATAGTTGTAATGGCTCTACAAAGAATGTCCCCGCTGGATTGGAGGCTGTTTAACGTGTGCCTGCTCCAAATCTGACCCTCCAGAGCGAAATGGGCTCCTCCACCCCCTCCAACAGCTGAAGTGCCTTAGAACTCAATCTTTTGATGAACTTACTGTGGGTTTACATTGTATTAGGGGTATAATGCGTTCATATGGTGGTAAATCGTTTCCCAAAATATGCCATCTTCATCACCTGCTTGACAACTATATCAGTGGAAGAGATGGCTCAGCTGTTTTTATGTCGTGTTTTTCTTTGTTTGGTTTACCTTAGGAGGTAATCAGTGATAGAGGCCGCAGTTCACTTCATGATTTTGGAGGCCCTATGTAACATGTTAAGATCAAGCCCTGAAGTTCATCAGCTTTCTACCTAAAATCATCTGGCCTAACTAAAAGAACCAATCTGTCTTTGGAGCAGTATCTTATGTGCTGAGCTACTAGCTTCCAGAATACAAGGGCAATAGAACACCCTTTGGACCAGTTTTCACACAAAAGTTCCTTACACGCGTCCACAGGGGTATCACCTATGTTTAATAAATTAGGGTACAATCCTGTCTTCACCCTTGTGCCAAAACTATGTGATATAAAAACATCCGACATCTTTATTGCAATCCAGAATGTGCACCTCCAAGTCCAACAACATTTGCCCAATTTATTTAATTATTCAAAAGGTTTGCTGGCTGAAAGCGCCGATGTGGCCTCAGACTCTTAAGTAGGTAATTCGGTCGCAATTGACACAAATAATTTGCATCTCAAAGTTTTGTGTCATAAGTTAGCTTGTTTACGGGCAGAACCCTTCCCTATTTCATGAGTATTGCAAAAGATCCTTCAATGTGAAATTGCTTCCCATTGAAAAATTCACAACTCTTTTCATGCCTCCTCTACATCAACGTTTAATGGACAAAAGCCTGAAGAGGTAGAGCCTATTAATGTAAAGGGAGCTCCAGAGTTTGAAGTGGAGTAAATCCTGAGCTCAAGGAGAGTCAAACGCAGTTTGCAGTATTTGGTATCATGGAAAGGGTTCCTGTCATGGAAACAGCAGAATAAGTTTAGACCAGCCTGCCAGTCGGGATGCACAAGCACCAAAAAGCAAGCCAGAATGCCAGAGGCATTGCCAACTGGACGAATTGGTATGGAGCCAGGCAGTGGGAAACAACGAAGTGTTGGTGCAGCAACATGGTGAGAATGATCCCGATGATGAACCACACTGAACCCACTCCCAACCCAGGGGGTCTTGCTGCAGGGGGTGGAATTACTGAGATAGTCTCAATAAGATCCTCAGCATATGGTACCATCTCAACCGGGGTGTAAAGGAGACAGATTCTCTCTTGCAATTGGTGGATATACAGCCACAAGATTCCTGTGTATTGCTGCCAGAAGAAAATGATCATGGGGTTGTAAAGCCAAAAATATCGGACTTGCTGAACCCAATTGATAATGGAGTGGGCCATAGTGACCAAGAGTACTGGTAGAGCCCATCCGGTGTACAGACTGATGGGCCACCAGGTAAATGCCATCAGGTATGCGGTCAGAAGAAAAAGAAAATTTATTTTAGTTTTTTTGGAAAATTTTTATTTGAAGGAAAAGTAAGAAATCGACCAACAATTTTCGCGGTGCTATGCAACTGATTAAATAGCGGTTGATTGGGATAGTGATAAGATGGGATCGGGTCCCACAATTTTAAATTAACTGGTGAATTGTTTGGGAATGGGCGGGTTTGTTCCTTGAGAACTGACATTGCAAAATTTGGTGGTGGACCGAGTCTCTGTCAGTTCAACCTCAAATGTCCAAACTGGGGCTTGGCTACGTTTCTGATGGTTGGAATGACAGCATTTGGCCCAACAAGTGATGGGAATACCCAAGGCCACCCCACATAGGGATGGGTCTATTTGGTTGGGAACAGGTTTGGGACACCCAACCCACCCATGCTCGGTCGCTGAACTGTCCATTCAGTCAAAGGCAGCACATCAGCTGCAATTCTTGAATTGCCAACAGAGGGCTTTGAACCCTCGTTGATGGCGCCCAATGTTAGTTCTATCAGCTTATTGATCAAATGGAGCTGTCGAATGTTCAAGCCAATACCTAAGTCTTCATATCTTTCCAGCCATTTGCATTCAGCCATTGGCCAGATTGCCACTTGAATTTAATCTGACCAATTTCAATTCAACAATCTCAGTGCATATTTCACTAATTCCTTATAACAGTTCTGCTGAGGTGAGTGTGGGTACTGGGGTGGGATCCAAAGTGGGAGAGCTGTTACCCATTGCTCATCTAATAAATGAGCGAGATCACCCTGAGTAACAAGGGGTACTGCCATCCTCTTCAGTGTCTTTTTATTCAGGAATGGGAAGATGGCCCAATCAAGGGCCAAGGGACATTCCCCGGGACTTACATTACCCTTTCCTTTTTCCAAAGGAAGGGCACCCCCATCAGGAAACTGCACCAGAGCCACATTCTTGTGTGCTTTGGGTAACTTGATAGCCATAATCGTTGCAATTTTCTGGGGGGGCAGGGAGCCTCGATGTGGGATATATGGAAAGCTTTGACCAGGTCCATACAATTTGTGCTATTTCGCGCCTTGACCCAACTATTTTCATAGGCTGGATACCCTTTCCAGGCTATGAGATATTGGATGGAATTTCGTGACTTCTGAGATGCCAGGATGGCCTCTACCTCAGCTTCTTCCTCATCATGATGATTGGTTCCAGTTCCATAGGAATTGCACCCTTAAAGGGTGAAATCTGGGAAACATGGAAAACTGGGTGCTGCTTTCAATGTGCAGGAAGCTTCAGTTTAAACGCCCCATTGCCCAGTACCTCCTCCACTAAGTGGGGGCCCAAGCGCTTACTGACAAACTTGCAGGAAGGGGTTTGAATTTGCAAATGATGGGTATCAGGCAGATGTAGGAATCCACTGTAAAGTTGTGACCTGGAAGGCACTTACGATCTGCAAATTGCTTGTAGTTGTCAATGGCTTTGGTGAGGTGTTCCCACACTAAAGCTTGAGTCAATCAGATATGGGCAGCGTGATCTGCGGCAGCTTAAACCTCAGGCTGCAAGCACGGCCTGACCAAAAATAAAAGATTATAACCCAACGTTGCTTTGTAAGGGGAAAACCCTGTGGACACATGGGTTCCGTTATTGTAAGCAAATTGAGTGAGGGGCAAGTCACTGGCGCAAGTATCCTGCGCTGCTGCAGCATAGCAATGCAGGTACTGTTTGAGGACTTGATTAACCCGCCCAGTCTGTCCGTTGGACTGGGGGTGATATGTCATGGATCAACAGGGGGTATTTTCAGGATCAATAGGAGTTTACTCCAAAACTGCACGGCAAACTGTGTACCCCAGTCACTAATGATCTCCTAAGGAAGACTGAACATTGAAAACACATGGCCTATGAAAAGGCAGGCAGTTTCTTCTGACATAATTGTGGAAGTGCATGGGATAAAAAGGGAAAATTTCTAGAAACGTTCTACCACTACCATCACCTCTGTGAACCCATTAGAACAGGGGAGGTCAATGATAAAGTCCACGGACACTGAGGTCCATGGACCTTCCACCTGCTGTAAGGGGTGCAGAAGGCTGTTTTTTCAGAGTGATCCAAATTGGCCTTAGCGCATGTAACACAATCGGTGATCCAAGCTAGGACCTCTTTGGTCAATCCTGCCCAGTTATAGGTTCGCTTGATCAGATCAATGCATTTCTTGTTACTGGGATGTCTGACCGTGGTTGGATCATGATGTGTGTGGAATACCTCCGATCAGAAGGAGGGGGAACTCAAACGCGAGAATGAAAAAAATGAGTCCCTCTTCTAAGGTGTATAGGGAGTGTTTGTGACTCAAGTGAACCAACTGCTCAACCAACTCCACGCCCTCAGGGCAAGCCATTTGACCAGCTAAAACCTGAGATAATAATGGGGCGTTGGGAGCCAACGCAATGGAGGAAACAACGGGGGAATGATCAACAGAATCTGAGTGGCAGGAATCATGGTAACAAGATCCACTTCCTTAGGTTTTGAGGGGCAGTGGGTGGGACTATGGCTTAGGAAATCGGGAAGTACATTGGGCGCACCTATAACAACTTGTATTTGAAATTAAAACTGCACAGGTTTGATAGGTTGGGCCTGCCGATGCACCAATTTTTGGGGTTTGGTGGAAATATAAAAAGGGCCTGGTGATCCATGCGGACTGTTAATTCATGGTGAGCACCCTGCAACAAATACTGCCAATGGGTTAATGCCCATGCAACAGCTGCCAGTTCCTTGTCATAAATAGCCTAAGACTGCTCCATGGCTGTGATTTTTCAGGAGAATTAAGCGACTGGTTGTTCTAGACCATCATGCTCCTGAAGCAACACCACACCCACTGCTACTTTGAGGCATCGCATGCAACGATATACAGTTTGGTGGGATAAGCATGTTTCAAAATGGGAGGAGACACAAACACCTCCTTGATCGATTAAAATGCCTGGTGGCATTCAGGCGTCCAACAAATGGTACGTATTTCCCAGTAAGGGGGTAGAGCGCTGTGTCCAACTGGGAAAGTGCTGGGGAAAATTTTTTTATAAAGATGATAGTTTCCAAGAAGCTCCAAAGTTGTTTCTGTGTAGTCAAAGTTGGCCATTCTCAGATCACATCTACCTTGTTGGGAGGGATAGTGACACCTTCTTTAAGAACCAGGTTTCTGAGAAAATTAACCTCATCCTTATAAAACTTGCACTTGGAAGCTTTGAGGAACAGCCATGCTTTATGCAAGGCGACCACCACTGCTTCTAAGTCAATAGCGTGTTGTTTGGGAGTTGGGAGTGAACCAGGATATCATCAATGTATGCAATTGCACAAGAAAATTGGAGATCTTCCAGTACATTGTCAATCATCCATTGAAATGTAGCGGGAGCATTTTTCAGCCTGAAGGGCATTACACGAAATTGAAAAATGCCTCACTTCGTTCAGATCGCAGTTAACCATTCCTGCCCTTCCACTACCCAAATTTGGTTGAAAGTGTTCACCAGATCCAGTTTTGAGAACACACGGGATTTGGCAATCTCCTGGCTGAGGGTCTGTTCCAGAGGAAATGGGTAGGGATCAGCAACTGAGATTTTGTTCAAATGACCGTAATCCATGCAGGGACGGAGAGAACCATCCAATTTTTTTGCAAAAATGATGGGTGAGGTGATGGGTGAAGTCACTTAAAACAACCAACCCTCTTTCAACATATTGTCCAACAAGGTATTGAGTGCAACTTCTTCCTCCACTGTATGGGTATACAACTGACAGTTGATGTTCACCAACTCCACATTTGTTAAAACCCACAATTGTACCTAGTATGCTTAGGCAGGCGATCCACCTTTTCCATGTCAAAGATTCTCCAATATCGCATTAAGCTTTTGGGGAAATTGACTGGAAATCCCCATAGAAGTAAACAGGGTAGTGATAGAGCTGATTTTCTTGAATTTCTTGAAAGTTTTGATCAAAGGGAATTCTCCCTCCAAATCATCATTAGTGAATGACAATATATTAGACTCTAAATGAATCTTCACATGTTGTCAGCGCCACCACCCCACGCCTAAGATCACCGGAAACACCAAGTTTGGCATAGCCAAAAAAACGATCTCAGAAGTTAAACTGGTGGATTGAAAAAGGCACAGTCATTGAACAACATACGAAGACTGATAAGCAGATGAGGCCACCATTACTGAGGAACCCACATCCATTTCCAGTTTTAGTTGCTGTGCCAACTCAACACTCATGAAGTTCCCCGCTGCTCCAGTATCCACCAGAGCTTCGAAGGAGACATGATGCGGACTGATACTGATCTTCATAGGTACAATGAAATAAGCGAAATTCTGATTATTGGAAGATTTGACCAACTCATTGGAAACTGAAGATATGATGGGTTTCTCAGGGGTAGGGTCAGGGTCCTTTGCTAGAGCGAAAATTGGAAGTATGAGGGTGGAAGAAACATATTCCTCCATCTGAGCTTGAACAGAATCATAAATAGTTGACTCTGTAACCGCCAACTTGGACTCAGGAGTTACGGCAGGGTTGGTACTCAAGTCTACCACTAATTCTGAGACAGGCGCGTTGTCTGTGTCTTCATTGGGTAATCCTGTCATCAAATTCCCCTTCTGATAATGGGAAACATGGCGGGGTAAAGCATTGATAGTAGTTGCGGCGGCACATATTTGATCTACTGATCCTTGGCTGGTAGACCAGGCCACATGATGAGCAAAACCTGAATCCAAGCCCAATCTAAAGACTTCCTGAAGCATATTGATAGATAAACCTGACGCGGGGGCCAGTTCATGAAAGGTAGAAATCAAAGAAACCAAACTAGGGCTTCGGCCATGGCATAGATCAGTCTGAATAAATGGTCTGATTGGGACACAGGGGGTTTCAGGGAGGCTGACATGACAGCCATCAGTGGGGTGGAGTCTCCTGCTTGTGAGGAAGAATGCAAAAGACCTTTTACCCAACGGCGGGCATCCCCATCCACAGCGTCTAACAACGTGAGCCCTTTTTGGGCATGTGATAATGCAGAAGCATTATTGAGTGCAATCGCTGTACGCATTTGTACTTTGGCGAGTGTGTTGGGAACCTGATTGGTGATCTCCTGGGAGGGGACACTCGATCTTCCCTCCAGGTTAGAGGAAGTAGGAGAAGATGTAATCTACACAGCTTGGGTGGCTTATATAAGGTTTCCCAAAATAGAGTGGATACTTCTCCCAAAGTCAGAAAGTGACCAAACAAACAACAAACAGCATACTACTGATTACACGTTCATTTGGTAGAGATTAACCACTGCGGCGCCCAGTTTGAAGAACAAGGCAGAAGTGGCTGGAAATAATGGTTGGTTGATTATGTCCTGAAAATGGCAGAATAAGTTTTAACTGGCCTGCTAGTTGGGATGCGTAAGCACCCAAAAAGCAAGCCAGAATGCCAGAGGCATTGCTGACTGAATTACTTGGTATGGATCTGGGCAGTGGGAAATAATGAAGTGTTGGTGCAGCAACATGGTGAGAATGATCCTGATGATGAACCACACTGAACCCACTCTCAACCCAGGGGGTCTTGCTGCAGGAGGTGGAATTACTGAGATAGTCTCAATAAGATCCTTGGCATATGGTGCCATCTCAACTGGGGTGGTAAGGAGAAAGTTTTCTCCTGCAATTGGTGGACATATAGCCACAAGATTCCTGTATATTGCTGCCAGAAGAAAGTGATCATGAGGTTTTAAAGCCAAAAATATTGGACTTGCTGAACCCAATTGATGATAGAGGGGTCAATAGTGACCAAGGGTACTGGTAGAGCCCATCCAGTGTACGGACTGATGGGCCACCAGAGAAATGCCATAAGGGATGCACTCAGAAGAAATAATAAAATTAAATAATTTTTGGAAAATTTTTTTTGAAGGAAAAGTAAGAAAACCAACCAACAATTTTCTCAGTGCTATGCAACTGATTAAATAGTGGTCAATTGGGGTAGTGACAAGATGGGATCAGGTCCCACAATTTCAACCTAACTGGCAAATTTTTCAGGAATGGGCAGGTTTGTTCCTTGGGAACTGACATTGCAAAATTTGGCGGTGGGCCAAGTCTCTGTCAGTTCAACCTCAAACATCTGAATCGGGCTCAGTTACATTTCTGATGGTTGGCATGATGGCATTTGGCCCGACGAGTGACAGGAATCCCCCAAGGCAACCCCACATATGGATGGGTCCATTTGGTTGGGAATTGGTTTGGGACGCCCAACCCACCCATGCTCAGTCACTGAAATATCCATTTGGTCAAAGGCAGCACATCAGCTGCAACGCCCAAATTGCCAACAGAGGGCTTTGAACCATTGTTGATGGCGCCCAATGTTAGTTCTATCAGCTTATTACTCAAATTGGAGTCGTTGGGTGTTCCAGCCAATACCTCAGTCTTCATACCTTTCCAACCATTTGAGATTCGGCCATTGACCAGATTGCCACTTGAATTATATCTGACTAATTATAATTTGACAATCTCGGTGCATATTTCACTAATTTCCTGCAAAAGTTCTGCCAAGGTGAGTGTGGGTACCGGGGATGGGATCCAAAGCGTAAGAGCTGTTACCCATTGCTTGTCTACTATGTGAGCAAGATCGCCCTGAGTAACATGGGGTGCTGTCATCCTCTTTGGTGTCTTTTTGTTTGGGAATGGGAAGATGGCCCGATCAAGGGCCAAGGGATGTTCCCTGGGACTTACAGTTCTCATCTTATAAAGATAGTTGGGTTCTATCCAAGGATTTCAAAATCTGTCAAGAGCAAGTTACCAAGTTTCATAGGGCAACCTCAAGGAACCCTCGCCTTCTCTTCCCAAGAAGGATGCCATTGCGTCCATCAAAATTCCCACACTGCCTAAGAACTATTCCTCAGTCAAGGCCCCTGAAAGGGGACTTAATCCTGATCTTCTAGGAAAAGTAAATGTAAGTCCATTAGCTCCAACTATTAAGCTGGACTGGGTCATGCACCCCTTTAGGTCAAAAGGTGCCAAACACCAAGGCACAACCCCTCACCCAGATCTCTGACCTAGGGAAAGCCCTGGATGAATGAGGGGTGGCGGATGACCCTCCCTGTTTGCCCAATCCCTTTTCCATATCTAACCCTAAGCCCATGTCAATTCTGGTGTCAAAATCTGCAGTTTTCTATAAAAAAAACTTTTTGTGGATTTTACTAATCGCAAACAGCTCTCCACCATTGTTCATAGCTACTGTTTCCAGCAATAAAATCAACCAGAAGTCATACTGAGTGGGGAAAAACTTACCTAGAAACCCTAATTAAGGTATAAAATCGGAAAGAAAAGGCCAAAAGTGGGGATTGAATCTAGAACTTTATTAAAACTTGGGAAAGCAACTTTGGACCTTCAAAATTTTAGATAAAGGCCTGAAAATGGCTCGAAAACCTTTGGTCTATTATATCTAGGCTAAAGTAGGGCTATAACCCTTTGATTGATTAATTTTTAAAATTGAAAAAATATCCAAAGTAATGCTTACAGCTTAGCAGCATCACCTAACCCACAAGCTTAAAAACAAGCACCCTTCATATGGTAGGGTGTTTTGTTGTTGCTTTATATTTTTTCATTAAAATCATATCCCCAAAGACTTATTATTTACTATTTATTTTGTCAAAAGCTATATTAAGTTCCTAAGGGTTGGTGTATCCAAAGTTGACAGCACACAAATGTCACATTTGACACTCTCAAGGATGAATAACCCTTAGATGCAAGTTAAATCCTGACTGTTGGAACCATCAACCTCACAATGACAAGTACCCTCCCCCAATCTTCCCAAACCAACTCTGGTAAGGTGCAGTTCAAGAGTCTGTCCCTGTTTTGTGGCTGCTAAAGCACCCACAGTTACAGGCCAGATTTCTTTTGGCATGTACTTATTATATTAATTGAAAAAAATGTTTTGAGGGCTTGAGCTTAATACAGTCTTTTCTAAAGACAATTGAAGAAATCCCAAAGGTGCTCCAGATAAACTTTAAAGTTTTATGATAACATAGTCATTTAAATGAGGTATACAAGAACGCAGGATTACACAGCTTTCCCAGGATACTGTGCATGGCACGTTGAAATGTTTTTTATTTTAACTAAGGTAAGCTTACAAGGGGATGGACATTACCAAACTAAAAACTAAAACTAAAACTACGTACTTGAGTGATTCAAACAAAATGCCTAAATGAGCGGATTGTTAAAACATTTAAACAAAACAACCAACCAGGAGAGCAGCAAAGACCACTTATCCATCCCTGGCGTAAGGGAAGGAGGGATTGGGGGAACATCTTTGGTAGCAGCTTCCTCATCCCAGAGTAGGGTACATGTCAAGGTGAATAGCAAAGCATCAGGGCATTATCGGCATGAGGTTCAATATCACTAATGATTGGTATTTCTGAGAAAATTGCCAGCTATGAAAATGGCAGTTATTTTTTTGGCAAAAGCTTATTTTAGCTTTTGTCACGATTCTGATATTACTGGACAATAGCCCTCAGTCATCATGGCAAAAGTCATGGAATATGTTGGAATCAAACTGGTAATGGTAATTTAAGCCGCGAATTGAGGCAATATTGGGTTATTGGGAAATCGCTTTGAATTAAGCGATAATGAAATTAATGAATGAAGAATTGACAGAGCCAATAAGATGTGGCGAATTAAATTATAAGCCATACGAGTCATAGCATCTGAAGTTGCTACAATATAGGCGAGATGAGATGATCAAGTAGGGTTGTTGTTAAATGGGTTAAAAGTCAGCAGAATTAGAAGAAGCTGCTATATTAAGTAGACTAAATAAAGAAGTAGCAAGATATAGTGCTCCATATTTATTTGTAAGTTTATTTTGTGTTATAAGGGCAACAAAAGTCATATTGTTGTTCCTACTTGCTCAGTGGGTTGAACCCTGTGCAAATCTGGTGACGTATCATCTTGGGTATCGCAAATTTTACAACACTTGTGCTCACTACAGGGGCCCATTGATCAAATATCAATGATAAAAACTCAGTTGTCAGCAATGTTGCATCAATGTTGTTTTGATAAAAATTCTACCCAACTCTCTGGGTCATTTGCCTATGCTGAGCTAAAACTGGCGTTGGATACTGTGCTTAAAAAACAAGATGGGCTGCTCCAGGAGGTCCAATGCACTAAGCTGCACTCATTTGATCGTGAAGGGAATATTCATGGGTACTTTAAGTGATTTGAAATTGCAACTGAAGGTGTCTCAGATCGATGAAGAGCAAAATTGTTGATTTCTTCCTTGGATGTTGGAATTGCTGATCAAGTCATCTGTTACCTTTCAGGTAGTTCCCCTATATACCAAAAAAGCTAAAAATATGGTGCTGTGGTTGTTTCAAGGAACTGCAAAAATGTCTTAGCTAAAGGTCGAATTTTTGACCATGTAGTTTCAGCGGAAAGAAACTATCACTGCTTTTGCTGAGCGCTTCATGGCAGAAGCTCACGTTTTAATTGGGGCCAGAGTTTTATCTAAAGTTGATGTGTGTACTGTCGATGACTTCTGCTGTAAAGCCATACCGTGAGCTACACAATGTAATGGTCACACTGTTGGATGAGGATGTACCTTTGCTTAAACTTTTCTAGTTCTTGCACCGCATATCAGCCAACTTCCCTCTACCTATTATCGATTGGTTTCCTACTGCTATGACTTCTGAACCATAATATTTGGGGAACCTTATCAGTCCAGTTCAGATTTCACCAAGCTATTCTCAGCAGTTAAACGGCCACCCCATTCCTGCTTATTATCCTCAGCCCAACCCTCATCATGAATGGTATCACATTAATCAAGGACGTGGTCCCTATGGGGTCAGCTGTTTCAAATGCAGTTGACAAGGGCATCTGGCATGATGGTGCCCTACTCAACTAGTCTCTTGTGTACCACTGAAACAGTATGGCAAAGGAAAAATAGAGCGGAATAGAGAGTGACTCTCTATCTACTCTATACCAAACCCAAACGTCCCACCTGAACACAAATTTGAATATTCAGCGAAAGTTTCCTTACACAATGAGTCAGTGTTATATCAGCCACCTGTTGGAGGGGTGAATGTTTTGACACAAGTACAGTCAGCAGCTATGGGGGAGAAGGGGGCTCAGATGCAGGTCAAGCTGTATGCTTGCCAAATGTTTGACCAAGTAACCCCTGAAAAGTTAGACCCTTCCTCAGATGCCCCTTTCTTACAAGCAGTAAGCATCTTCCTTCCAGTCCAAACTATTATAAAACAATACCATAAAAATGATGATGGAATTTCATGTTTCCTTGGAAACAGGGATCCTTTAGATGTCCATGTTATCAACAGTTGAGATACAATGTACTCTGAATGTACTTATTGTGACCTGGTTGTAGCTAAGACCCGAGTCCAGGCCATCATAGATACTGGCGCACCTGTCAACATAGTCTCCACCAAATTGGTGGCCAGGTTGGTATTAAAACCGGATGTGGAACACCAGATGGTATATGGCACTTCTGGAGTGGAAAATACGGTCTCTGAGGGTTCAAACAGTGCCCTTCCTCTGAGGTTTTGTTCTATTGTCGTGGTTGCTCCAGCTATAGTGTTACCAAATAGCAATTATGATCTGCTAATTGGAACTGCTTTCTTGCTTCACTATGGGTCTGTTATTAATATGACAAATGAGACTTTTGAAATATCGGGTCAGCGAATTCCAATCCACTTTACCTCTAGAGGATAATCTATTGACCCAGTGAATATGGGGAATAATATTCTAGCTTATAGCGACGGAGTCATTCCACTGCGCTACCATCAGTTAAAGGGCAAAACCAGAGCCCTTCCTCAACAGATATATGTTTATCAAGGCTGTTTCTCAGAGCTGCTGGAACTATATCTATTTATATTGGGGCATCAAGTTATAGTGAACCTGACTTGGTGATTGAAATTCTAAACGGACTCTATGTGGAGGTTATTGGGCCATATCTGCAATCATGGCTTGAGCCCCACATGGCTTCAGATATTATTTTAACAGGGCAGGGGGAGATCAAAGTTTTGCTCACAAACCTAAAAACGGTTCCACTGCAAATCCGCCACCACCAAATAGTGGCATATTTACACTTAATCCCTGTTGAGGAGGTCCTTATAGTTCATGACTTTGGGTCACTAGAGGAATTTGGTCTGCCATTCACACCTCAGCTTAGTGTAATGGCGGTTGATTCATGTGATGAATTAATGGGGCTGTTGGAATCACAGAAGGATAGGGCAATTGCTTTAATTCAAAATTATAAAGAGATTTTTGTTGTTGACTATAATTTAGGATGTGCGCGGGGGTGGTTCATAAGCTGGACAATGGAGATCATCCTCCCATCAGGTCAAGGCCAATCCGCCGATCAAGCGTGGCAGAAGAAGTGGTGACTGAGGAAATCAACATGCTATTAGCACAAGGGATGCTTGAACCATCGAAGAGTCCTTGGGCTTCTCCTGTTCTTATTGTAAAAAAGAAGGATGGTACCAACCGCGTAGTAATAGACTACCGTAAAGCTCAACAGCATCACTAAAAAGGACTCCTATCCCTTACCATGGATTGATTATGCTTTAGATCAGCTAAGGGGAGCTCGTTTCTTCTCAGCTATGGAACTGATCTCGGGCTACTGGCAAAGCAAGTTGCCACTGGCGAGCAGGAGAAGTGTGATGTAATCACATTCAAAGGTCTTTTCCAACCAACCCGGATGCCACAAGGGCTGTGTAACGCCCCAGCTTGTTCCAACGGACAATGGACACTATTCTTGGGGACCTAAAACTGTCATTTGTCCTTGTATACCTTAACAATATTAATTTATTATCTCCTAAAACGTCTCCAAACACCTCGACCATTTAGAAGCTGTATTCTTCCAGCTCGCTGAGGCCAACATCAAGATCAAACCCCGGAAATGTTACTTCTTCAAGGACCAGCTGGAGTACCTGAGATTTGTGGTTGATGCCATAGGGCTGAGACCTCAACCAGCCAAAGTGGAAACCATTCAAAAAAATGACTCTACCCAAAAGCAAGCGGGATGTACAGGTCTTTTTGGGAATGGTTGGAATCTACTGGCAGTTCATCCCTAATTTCAGCTGTATCAGGGGCCCACTATTAAAGTTATTAAGGAAAGACACCACTTTTGAATAGATGTAATGACAGCAACACGCTTTTGATACTCTTCAAACTGCACTGACCAGCATGCCAGTGTTAAGTTTTCCTAATTTTGAAAGAGAATTCATTGTTCATATGGATGCATCCCTTTCCGCCGTAGGGGCAGTCTTATCCCAAAAAATGAGGAAAGAGAGGAACACCCTGTAGCATATTGCAGTCATAGCTTTGACAGCCATGAGCACAATTATACCATCACTGAGTAGAGAGTGCTTGGCAGTGATCTGTGCCTATAAGCAATTCTGGATGTATCTGCATGGAATGAAATTCAAAGTTGTAATGGATCATGCCTCGCTACTCTGGTTACAAAATTTGAAAGAACTGGAAGGGCGCCTGGCCCGATGGGCTCTTAAATTGCAAGCATACAATTTTGAAATTCTTCATCAACCTGGATTATAACACCAGAATGCCGATTGTTTATCAAGATTGCCAACAATTGCAGTTATGGAAGATGTAAGCAATATTATGTTCAACAAAATGATCTGCGGAAAATACAATGGTGAACTTCCCTAAGTGATCAAAGCATTAAATGAAATGAGAGCAAATACCTTCCAATGGAATGGGGAACTATATAAGCAGATCAGCAATTCCACGGTGAATTTTCCACAACCTTCAGCCCGGTCAGGAATTATTATGAGCGCCCACGAGGCAGTTGGACATGGGGGGCGCGTAAGAAAATGGAGCTGTTGCACCCTCAGTACTTTTGGAAAGTATGAACTTTGATGTGCTCAAAACCATTTCCTGTTGCCATCAGTGCCAAGTGGAGAAGCCATTCCTTCATAAGACTTTGTATCAGGTAGTTAAACCACGCTTTGCTTGGCATACTGTGCCCTTGGATGTTGTTGGTCCCTTGCACACAGGAGCTAACTGGTGTAAGTATATCCTTGTGGCTATTGACCATTTGACCCAGTGGGTCAAAGCAAGGGCAATGTGAGTTTAGGGGCAGTTACAGTAGCTAAGTTAGTGATAGAGTGTCTTATTCAGTGACATGGATGCCCTCAGTTTATTATCACTGACAACGGAACTAACTTCACCTCACACATCCTCCCCAAACTGAACGAGCTCATGGGAATCCGTGGGGCTCTAACAAACCTATACCACCCCAAATCTAATGAAATGGTCGAATGAGTGAATGGGACTCTGGTGAATATCCTATGCAAATTAGTAATGGATCGACCATCTGATTGGACCTCCCTTCTTTTCACTGCTGTGTTCGCCTATAACATCAGTTACCATTCCACCACGGGGAAAAGCCCATTCCATCTGCTTTATGGCCAGCACCCAGCTCTTCCAGCGTTACTTTATTTGTATGTAGAAGACACCATCAGAATGGAAAGCCACCATCATTTGACTAACCTTGCAAACATTCTGATCAAATTGCAGACTGAAGCATATTCCTTCAGCTTAGCAAAAAAGATTAGGAATCGGGATGTGAATCAAGTATGTTGTAGCAGGTTGGCGCAGCTCAAGGAAGGTGATATGGTCCTCTTCCATAACCAACATGGGTTTGGCCAGAAACACAAGTTAGCCAGCATCTGGATTGGGCCATTCGAAGTTATTGAAAAGACAGGTGTGGACGCATATACTATCTTGGACCCCGCTAATGGTCAGATTATCAACCAAGTGCATGCCAAGTTCCTCCATGTGTATAGGCAATAGGAGCCTTATTGTTCATTCAAGGGGGGGGTAATGTCACGATTCTGATATGACTGGATGATAGCCCTCAGTCATCATGGCGAAATGCATGGAATCTGTTGGAATCAAACTGGTAATGTAATTTAAGCCATGAATTGAGGCGATATTGGGTTACTGGGAAATTGCCTTGAATTAGGCGATTATGAAATTAAAAAATATATAATTGATGGAGCCAATAAGATATGGCGAATTAGATTACTAAGACATACAAGTCATATCATCTGAAGTCACTTTAATATAGGAGAGATGAGATGGTCAAGTAGGGTTGTTGTTAAATAGGTTAAAAATCAGTGGAATTAGAAGAAACCACTATATTAAGTAGATTGAATAAAAAGTAGCGGGAGCTAGTGCTCCATATTTATATGTAAGTTTATTTTGTGTTGTAAGGGCAATGATCATCACATCGTTGTTCCTACTTGCTCAGTGGGTTGAACCCTGTGCAAATCTGGTGGCGTATCATCTTGGTTATCACCAATTTTACAACAGCTTTAATGCGGGCATCTGGGAGCTTAACAAATGTGCCAATATTAGTTAATGTATTCTTAGCTTTACAACCCTATGCTACAGTTAACACGTTCTGGATAGCGTCATTAAACAATGTTTTGCAATTGATTCATTTTAAAATTTACTTTCTGAGTGAGATTAGCGGGGACACAGGGGGAATAACTCCTATGAGCATAGCTACTGATTTGGTGACAGCTTTGCAGAGGGGACGACAATCTTGTGTGGCAGCTGCTTCTACTGCAAGCTGGTGGTCACTGTAGAATGATTCAGCATTTTGCTGTTGGGAATATAAACGAGGGGGTATTTGGCGTCCCATTTTGCATTATAGAAACTGCTCAATTTGCAGAGATGGTTCTTTGATGAGATCACCTGATTCTTCAAATTCAGCCAATAACTCCCATTATTTCTGGTTGAATTGAATTGGGGAATTGGCGTATGGTTGAGGTTTGGTTGATTCTTTAGAGGAAGTATGAGATCTAACTAGGGTCCAAGCTGGTGTTTGATTGGAGGGAGCATTTGTGGTACTGGGGTAAGGAGGAGGCTGATTGGTGGCTGCAGTTGCAGCTTCAGCATAAGAATTTGGGGGAGAGGGAGGCAGGATAGTACCTCATAACAAAGCTGGTGTGGGGTAGATAGCGGATTGGAGGACAGAAGATAAAAATTTAGTGCCTTCAGAAGTGGATAGGGATGGGCACTTGCATTTTGAGAGGTCCAACTTGAAAAAGGATGGACAAATCATCCATCCACCCTTGACGCAGGCCCAGAATGGATGGTCAGGGGCAGAGGGGATAACAGCATGAGGGAGAATTGACAGGGCAATTTTATTTGATTCAGGGCAGATTGTGACATACTCCTAAGGCCCAGCGAGGCGTGTGGCCCCATTTGGTACATAAATTGCAAGATGGGGTTGGGGCCCTATTCTGCCAAACCTCCCATCAACTCCTGGTGGAGCACCTCAGGGTGAAGTGGGTGGGCAAACCAGCGAACTGAACCACCAAAGTGGCATCCACTGGAAGCCAGGTATAAATTGTGGGGAGAGGGGTACCCTGAAAACCAGGGGCACTGTTGCCACAGTCATGGCATCAGCTTCACAGGTGAAGCTGAGATCAAAATACCCCTTATATGGGCAGAAGTCAATAAAAGTGGTGGGATGCATCACCGCCAGCCATTTCAAGAATGGCTTGATCGTGGTAGGGGAAAAGTTTTCCATAGTCATCCCTAAAGCCAAAATGCATGTTGCTCCAGGGGAGCACCAGGGGTAATGGCGCACCACTTGGGCTCAAGCGAGGTGGGTGTCAAGATCCTTGGGAGGAACAAAACATCTTAGGGGTTTGGTATGACTGGGTGAGCCAGTTTTAGCACGTTTTCCTGTCAGATGGAAAATGATGGGAGTTTCACCACTGCCCCACACTGTGGCAGCCAATGAGAAATCTGAGGATATTGGAGAGAAACTACAGTGGGAGATTAATGTTTATTTTTACCATATATAATTTGCTCAGAAAGTTACTCTGAGTGGAAAGAGAGTTGACACAAAGGAATATTTTGGGTGCATTATAAAGAAATTGGAGCATTCTGGTTGGCTTGACATGTCCTTCATTAGCAATCATCACACACTTTATTAAATCCTCAGGCACCGACTATAAATGCCATATCCTATGAAAAGATCCATTGCAGAAAAATATAGGGATCTGTCAAACAAGCGGAGTGATTACATTATTAATTAATATTAGTAGATAACTACTTTTTAGTAATATAGTAAAGCCTTTTAGTAGTTCATCACCACCAAATGGCTACTATTTTCTTCTGAACTAGCAAATGAGAGAGGACTAAGGGCTTTAGCAAGGCGCCAGCAACCCAGCTAAAAACTGCTTGATCTCAAAAGTTACCTGAGCCTCTTAGCCTAGCTCTTTCTATAAGGGCAGGACTAGATAGGTCAGCATCTCCAGATTTGACATGGATTAAAAAGCCATTTAAAATTTCAAAGCCGTAGGTTGAGGTCAATAAAAGGCCAGAGTATTTCTCTAGCACCTTCACAACTTGGCCCCATTGTTTACTGGTTAACTCACACACAATTTAGGCATTTATCAAGTCTATCTAAAGAGGAAATTCCAGCTATTATCATGTAAACTCTCAAAGTTTTGCAAACATCTACTATTCCTTCAAGAATTAAGTGAACATAGATAGTTGGATTATTGGAGCCCAATGTCCTAGATTTATAAAGGTAGGTTTTCCAGCAACACCAAACGGCCCAACATAAGTGGGATCTAAAATCCTGGGGCATGTTGGGACTTTCTTGGCAGATCTGTTCTCCACGCCTAAATTTTTTTATAAGTGCCTGGGAGGGAACTTTTCTTTCTCGTTGCAATCACTAATTGCAACTGATTTGATTCAAAACAAAGTATTTAAGATAATTCATCAAAGGAGATTAGTGTGCACATAATGTCAGGTAGTAGTTGGTCTAGCAAAATAAAGGGCACAGGATTGGTCTTGATTTCATACAAATTTAGGAATTGCCCAGCAACAATGGTGTCAAGGACAAAACTAAGAAATTGCGGTGCATATCTCGCCATAAATTTTAGCTTGGAAAAAAATGCAACTAATAAATCAAAACTTCACATTCCCAGCCCCTGTCATCAGAGGATATTGGGCTTCAAGTTTTTTTTGGATATTAATTTGATGGCACTGTGGGTAAAATCATTAATGATTTACAATATCACTCCCCATTTCTCATGACCCTAGCACCTCATTATGACCTGAGGTTGACTAAATCTTGGGTTTAAAACCAAGCAAGCAGCGGATGGAGCTGCACATGTGCATGTGGTGGTATATCTTCCAAATGGTCAACAGGTGGTCAAAACGAAGCACACTCGTTGAAACAAATCTAATAAAATTTGTTACATAGGACTTTCTCCTCACTATAAATAAAATGATAGTACTTGAGAGTTACCTCTTAGATGTATTAAAAATCTATGAGAAATTTCTCTATTTTGTAAAGCAGCACTTCAAGCTAACTCCAGAGCTTAGCATGGGCAAAGCAATTGTAGTGATAACCCCATCTGTGGTCATATCAGAAGACTTGACCAAAATTCCGCACACCACAGTGCTTAATATTGATGGGCAACATTCCCGCCCATTCCATATCACAGTGGACAGCGCACCCCCTAACTGCACCTTCTGTCGTGCTTTTGGCCATAAGGCACACATCTGCCCCTCTAAAGAGGGCATTACCCAGAACAAAATTCTTCCTTATGCAATAGGAAGCTCTGAATCCCATTAAGAACCAGCCATCGACACCAACACCACAATCCCTTGGGGTGCATAGGGGTGTTATATTTAGGTAAAAACTGTGTCCCCACAAGAATGTAAAAATGCCAAACATGCCCACATAACAGTGGCCAAGGCAGCGGCAATGGCTGCATCCGTGATCCTGCTGGACCAAACCCAGGATGACATTGAGTCATTCACAGCTGAAGCAGTTTGAGAATCCCCTCACCAATCAGATTGGGCCCACCAACCTGCGGACCAGATGGATGAGTCAGAATTACCTGACTAATATTATAAAAGCACTGATCAAAACCAATTCTACCAACCAATTCTTCCTGAACTTTTGTCAACCTCTGATGATGCACCGCAGGTACACAGCAACATAAAAGGTTGACCTAAATCATCAAAACTCAAATCTGACAATAAACTCACAGTGAAGTATGACTTCAAGCCCTCATATAAAGTACACAATAGACGGGCCAAAGTTGCTGCTGCTGAGAAAGCAGCAAAGGATGGGAAAGGGGCTCTTTCCATTGCACCTAATGTGCAAGGGAGGAGCCATCACAATAGGGACGTTGAACATCGCTGTACTCAAGGCCTCTCCATCCTGGGATAAGAAACTGAGTTTTTTAAAAATAAATTACCTTTGGACATCTTAACAATTCAGAAATCCCACTGTCCACACAGTGCCGAGGAAACATGGAAAACCATGCTCCTCCCTTCCCTTTCTTTTGGTCACCACACTGTGGGGTTAATATATGTGGGACTTATAGTTTTAATCTTATTTCTACAAAATTTGTACCATAATGGACGTGTACTGGTCATTTCCTTTTCAAGGGATGATGAATTGCACATCATCGTTAATATTTATGCCCAACCTGTGTGTTGGATTGCTAGGATTCCTCTCAACTGTAACTTCTCTCCCACTTCCTCCTGATCCATTTATGGTGGGCGACCTGAACTGCTGAGCCAACCCATCCACTGACCGTTGGCCTTCAATGCCTACCCCCTCAGGGGCGTATCAAACTATGCATTCTAAAAGCCACTTCAGAGCTTCTTTATAATTTTTCAAACATGCATTGCTGCTCCCCAAAATGCCCCATCCCCATGTGCAAAATGGTCAGCTGAGGTCTATGTCCCACATTGATCTTATTCTTGCTCCACTAAACTTTTGGTCACAGATTGCACACTTTATGACCCTAAAAATCAATTTCTCCAACTACAGGATGGTTTTGATCTCCTTCACTTTGTCAAGTCCAGTGGCACAGGCGCCAAAGTGGTGCAAGCTTCATCCAGCTGAGATCTCGTCACCAGATTTTCTTCATGAGTGGACACCAAAACTTTGGCACCACAGTTCATTGCACCGTTCTGTGTGGACCCACTTTCTACCTGTTCAACCTTCAAAGTGAAGAACATCCGTCAGGTACTCCATCTCTAATCATTTCACTTATGGGCTGCAACGGTGGTCATTATGTGCGTGCCTGCAGAAGTAAACCACCTGGAGACTAATATCCCTGCTGCAGGCTACAGCCTGGCTTGGGGTCACAAGTGGTAAGAAGTGTCTGCTCATTTCAACGCACTGGTAAGGCAACACAAAAATGTGATTGTGTTCAGTTGAAAATAAAAATATATAACAGCAGTTGACATATGCTCCGCCTATTTTTCCCAAAAATTCTTCACGCTGTGACAGAGCTTGACCTGCACACAGGTGAGGCGTTTGGACCAATTCATCACATAAACTCCAGCCAAAGTGGCAATCAAAGTTCAAAGCTATTACTCAGAATTGTATCAATATGATCCAGTCAAAATGGCTGAAATTCATAGTTTCTCAATGTCGCGCATATCTGCACCATTTTCTGATACTTGAAGTTGATGAATTTATTTAATCAGGATGAGCTCAAGTATGTCATTATGGTGCATCACACAGGAAGTGACCATGTCCATATGGGATTCCGTATGAGTTCTATATGAGATATTTTAGTTATTTCTCCTCTTTGTTGCTTGCCTCAATGAAACAAGTCTGTTAGAAACACGCCTCTTTGCAGGGGGCCAGGAGGCATACATGATTCCGCTCTATAAGAAAGGGGATAATCTGGACTTGGCCAACTGGCGCACCATATCACTTACTAATACAGATATTAAATTTACTTAGATTATAGCAAACCGCCTAAGGTAAGTTGCATCTTATATAATCTCCTCTGAGCAATTAGTTTTATCCTCAATCAGTAAATATGGAAAACATACACACCGTAGCCAACGTCTGCAAGATACGGCTAATGGAGAGCTTGTGTTATTGAACCAGCAGAAAGTTTATTATAGTCTACTGTAATTACCTCAAAGCCTGCCTCCATAAATTCCACAACCCAATCAGTTCATTAATTATGTGATGTTGCTTACAGAATCTGCCACCATGGCTGTACGTAGCTCTGGTTTCCTCACCAATGTAGTTCACCCTAAAAGGGGTCTCCTCCAAGGGAATTCTTTAAGCCCACTCTTTTACAACTTCAGCCTCGACCCAATTTTATGCATTGTGAATGCACGACTAGCTGGTGTCCATGTATAAGTGCAAGCACCAGTTAAGATGCTGTTATTCAATGGTGACTGTGTGGTTGAGGTGTCTAACAACCAAGATGCACAAGCGCTGGAAACAACTATCCAGGATTACTCTAGGATCAGTAACGTCACAATTAACACCTCCAAAACTGAAATAATTCTCCTCAGCTGGTACCAGGCCCACTGGTCACCAGCACCCCATTACCTACCTGCTTCAACAGCTTTCTCTCAGGTTCGCTTGCCCATCTACCCAACCACCCAGCTTGTGCTCCCTTTAGTGACAAAACTCACTGCTGGTCTGGTGCACCATTTGGGTGTGAGGCCTGAGGCGGGAGGGTATGCCTCATGGTGTTGAAGCACCACATCTATGACGATGTCACAAAGCGCATTGCACCCCTAAGAGTCCACCAGACTACCCTTCCAGCCCAGGTTGTTCTTGGCAACTCTATAGTCCTCCAAAAGTCAGGTTTGTAGCCTACGCCATCTCCTTTTCCTTCTTTCATCCACTCCTTGTACTACCTCCTATAAGGGGTGGCTTTGGTTAAGCCGCCCTCCCTCTGTATACCTGGATGTCATCTTTGGCCCACGCCATAGTGGTGGTATAGGCCTGCTCAACTTTGAAGCCCATGCGGCAAAATAATTGGTATCTGGGTTACTACAATCACCAACCCTGCACCCCTAGACCATCACTTGTTACGTGTGGCCCGCTCCAACTTTTCCTGTGACCTTGGCCTCCATAATCCTACCCACCCTCATTCGCTGTTAAACTATCTTGCTTTCATCCCACTGCTGCAGGCCCTCATGGGGCGCTAACCCACTTCAAACATATTCTTCTCTATGTGCAGAGCGCTGAGTGGAGAATTAGCATCAGTGGACACACCGCTCAGAGGGGTCGCCAAATTTCCCGTTTTAAACAAGAAGTCTGTGGGAAAGTCGTTTTAAACATCCTGTAGCTCAACGTCCACACCTCATTGCCCGTGTGGACTACCTTGACAAGCTCAACATCCCATACTCTTTGGAGACCTAGAAGGACTTTTGGCAGTACAGACACCATCCTCTTTACAACCCCAAATCCGCGCCCATGTGTGGAGATGCCTGAGAAAAGTGTATTGCATGGTTGAGCAGTCCAATGCCTCTCAAACTTCATGCATAGTAAGTGGTCAATATGAATCATTTTTCCATCGCTTAAAATATTGCCCAACATCACAGGCGATCCTGAGGAATGTTATGCGCCTCTTTTTCCCTAAGCGTGAGCAGGCTTTCAGCTTGTCTAGAAATATCTTCGACTTTTCCATGTCCTCACCTATCCATCCTTCGCTCTGCATCTTAATTTTCGCAATAGCGCTATTGAAGATCCAAATATTGTCTTGATACACTCTCTAGCACTACCCCTACCCTAAGTGAAGTTGTATGTCAGTTCCATTTACAACCTCACGGATAATTTTCAAGATTGATTGTTTGGCCACCTGCCATCCCACCTTAGCCAGTTTGTGTCATCCTGGTTCTCCATCTGGTTCCTCTCGTCGATCCCTTGCCTTCACTCATGTTCAGGTTTGGCCCAGGCCTCCCCTGTCACTCCCCCTCTTACTTCCCCTGAAATTCTTGATGGCAACAGGAGGTAGCTTCAGCTCCTCTGTGGTGGCTCTCTTCTTTTTTTGGTGTTTGGTATTAGGCAGTTGGTTTTTATCAGAAGTGCCAAACCCATGGATACCCTTCCCCAAATAAAATTAAAATATGTGTCTGGGAGGGATATCAACATGTACCCTTGTTTTCAAATTATCTCCGAACTTAGCGTATAAAAGTTGATTTTAGCAATTAATAGTTTTTCCCTCCTGTTCGTCTACTGCAGGAAGGATATCCACACCTGAGAGCCTCTCACGTGGTATTTTCTCTTATCTTTCTAAACCGTAATCTTTAAGAAGAAGGCCCATGTTTTGACTTAAACTTTAAATCTTGAGAGGTCTCAAATACCAGTGGGATTTATAGAACAATAAAGATAAAAACACACTTGTCATAGTTTGATGTTAGAGTAGTTGTGGAGGAACTGGGTCCTAAGTATGAGGTTGTAACTGGGGTTAACCAAGGCTACTGATGAGGTATTCAGTGACAAATTGCCAAAACGGATAGGTAACAAGGGATAAGATTAAATGGATCAGGTAGATTGTGGCTACCTAATGACATACTTTACATAATGAGGGGGAAGTTAGGAGCTCTCATGTTGAAAAATCATCTGCTTTGATAAGATGACATTTATGGTGAAGTTTCTGCCAATAATGTCGTGAACAGGAAATTTATGAGCTCAAACAACAAACTTAGGTTACCAAGCTCTCAAATTGTTGGGAAAAGTAAGAAACATAAGAGATATAATGGATGGAGATAAGCAGCATTATTTTTTTGTATTAGCAACTAGTATAAAAATATCATCTAGTTACATCAGTATTGGACTCTGCAGGTGTTATCAAGGGTTTTGAGGTGGTACAGGTTTTCAGCAATAATGCCTCGTCCTTAATGCCTGCTGCCTTTACCGCCTCCTCATCAAGCTTATTCCAGAAATTCTTACCATTGTTGAGAAATATGATATAATAAGTTCCTAAGGCGCCACATATTTCTAGTTCTAAAAAAGGTGCATACAAGTAAGCTGAGGAGGCTGAGGAAGAGGTCTTCTGACTCAAGGTGAAAGCTAAAATCTCATTAAGAGCTTACCTGTTTTCTCAGATTCAGGTGAAGTTATTATTGCGCCTAATCATATTTAGGTGGACCTCAGGATAAAAGATCAATGCAGAGACCACGAAGGTTCTAGCGTCATCCAGAATAATCTGGTTAATGTTTAAAAGCTTTGCTTGAGCATAAATCGACTGCTGAACTCAATATGACATCTTTTTATTTAGTCAATTAGCCATGTACATCTTCTTCTGAATTCCCAAGGTCTTATTAATACCATACTTCTGAAATAAATCGGTTGGGACTTAATCCCTGGTTTAGAAATCTTTTGATGAGTAGTCATAATCACATTAAAATTGCTGTTAAAACAAGAGTGGATATGATTCACTTATTTTTATGGTCTGCGGCTTCCTCTATTGAACTTTTATAAGCATGCAAAAAGGAGGTGATGCTCTCTTGACTCTATTAAGTATCTTTATAATCCATGATAAAACTTAGTCACGATAGGGGTAGAGATTTTATTGATGGAGGAACAGATTCAGTCTTGGAAATCTCAGTTTCTGCATAGTCTCAAGGGACCTGTTGACCAAAGCATCTTTGCAAGCCTTCTAAGTCCTATTAATTTTCTCCCCAGTGATGGTGCTGAGAGACAACAGAGGCCATGATATTTAATTGTTATTTCCAGGGCTAATTTTTCTAGACGTTGGAGTAGAGAAAGGCTTTACAATTGCTCAAGCTGTTTTAAAACTGTGGCAAGTTTAATTAAGCTGAGTAAAACAATTTTCTGTGAGCTTATAATATGCATTGAAGGGGGTGGAAGGCGAGTTGGTAGGGCGTACGGCTACCAACCTGAAGGTTGTGGGTTTGATTCCCACCCTTCGCACATCGATCGGGGTGCCAGCCAAAGGAAGCTATTGGCGGTTAGTAGGTATAATAACACGGAAAACTTACCCATGACAACCAGAAAAATCCGAGTCCCAATCCGGAGGTGAAAAAAAACTTTCTATGACAGAGTTGACCCTGATCAGGTTTCATGTTGATACTTTCTCTATTTTGGTAATGTCCGTCCCCTGGTCGGCTTGCCTCGAATAAATAAATAAATAATATGCATTGAAACTGCCCATACCATCTGGTAGGGCATCAAGAATGACTCTGGGATCCTGTGGGATCCCATCCAGGTGGAATCTTCATCCTTAAGCTTTATTTGATAATTGATCTCATAGGGTTGCAAGTGTAGTTTGACTTCTTGTTTCCACAATTTACTTGGTTTTTTAGGAGTCTGACCCAAAGAACCAGATAGCCCTTGAGGTCCGCGGATACCTTCTTGTTCTTCAAGACCCTCATTTTAGGGCGCTATCAAGTTAGTCTAACTCTTAGTAGTAGTTTTTTAGCAGCTGGAAAAGAGACTCTATTTGGTTAAGATGTTGACTCCAGGAGGATTCAAGGTGTAACACAATTTTGGCAAAACTAGTATTAAAGATAATTGAAGATCCCATCATCCATCATAGAAAGATGACTCCAAGCTTCATAGTCAATCAGAGATGTTCTTAATAGCTTCCCAGTTGTCGTGGACAAAAGAGACAGATGCTTTGTAAAAATTACAATAATTGTATGCAGGATTTGGGATATTCCCAGAGATGAGTTAAATCTGATGATGTAGTACAACTACTATTAGAATATTATATTTGGCCAGATGAAAAAACTCTGGTGATGATTTTCATTTTCAAAGCTAGTCCTCCTAATGGCAGTAAGCTAAGGAATATAAGTCTTGAATTGTATAAGGTACATATGTAGCTCAGGATAACTGGAATGACCTCTCACGCGTTCTATACTGTCTTAAAACTACTAAAATTTCACTTGTTCATGCTGAAGTTGATACTGAGTTTGATCAACTGAGGTTTGGGTGAACTTAAAAGTGACCCAAAACTCTAATCTTTCAGAATTTAGAGGAGTCACATGTTAATGAGACGTGTTGATCAAATATGTTACAATTCTTGACCAATTGGTAGTTTGATTTTATTATTCAGAATTATTTCAAAATTCATGGTAGACATTTTCATTTACTTCTCAGTGGCCCCCTGTTATGATAACCACTTCTTTCAGCTTATTGTTTTTCTAGACTGTAAGCCTAGGGTCTAATGGGGCTGAAGGCTGTTAAGTTAAAGGAGAAGTTAAAGAATACAAACAAGATTTATAAAAAGACTAATTGGTTAACTAGATTATTTCAATGTTTATAAGCAAGTCAGGATGCTTTTTTAAGAAGACCTCCAGGGTTACCTACAATAATGATCTTCCAAGTCATTTCAATTTTGGTTGCCTATTATTTCCTTCATTGTTCTCTGTTGGAAATAACATATGACCGCATTGATTGAATTTGTTCTTTTCATGGCGCGAGAAGATGTGGGGCCAATCCAGAAGGCATCTTCTTTTTATTCTGCGCATATGCTAACTACTGATAGATTTTCCTAGGCGCACTTTTGATGGCAGGTTCTGATTAAAGTCTTTAATATTTTTCGCACCGTTTGATGGAGCAGGAATATCAATTTGTTCATTATTGTCAGGATTTCACCAAATTTGCATATCTCCAAAAAATCCCCTTCCTTAATTCTCCCAACATCATTGGAAGGAGCAAGCAATCTATCACAATTTATAAAAGTTAATGATCAATCAGATCCCAATCAACTGATTATAGATTTGATTGTGCAGAGATTAATTCACTCTGATAGATTATGAATCATAAAAAGCCTATAAATATTTCCTCTTTTTTTAAAAAAATTAGGTCGAGTTTACCTGTATCTTCTATTTAATTCATTTCATTTTTGGAGAATCCACCCAGTGTAACTTTGAGATACAACCTGCCCCATTGGAAGTGTAATTCAAAACTTCCAGACTAGTGCTCACTACAGGGGCTCTCTGAGTTACGCACCAGTGACCATGTCTATCAACATGGATTCTCAATTTTCGCCTGATGAGGCTCAAGATCAAGAGCAAGGCAGTATTTTATGATGTGTCCCTTCAATTGGAGCCCAAGTCCCAAAATTACCCTCCACGTTGGAATTTTGGGCCAACTTGGAATTCTATAATCCTAACTTAAGTTTTGCCTCAGACTTTCAAATGCCACCTGAGGCCTTGCAAAATATCATCAATCAATTACTTGAAGTAACTAATGCCTGGAATATGTTCTACCCGATCTCAATTGAATGCAATACCTTCTATATTATAAGAAGTGCTGCAAACTTCTCAAATGCCAGGGATTGGCTCCAAACAATATCTACAACAACTTGTACATCCTACATTATACCACTTGTTACCTGTAGTTGGAATGCACCATCAAGGGATTCTCAATTTACTAGAATGACTCCAATCCTTGAGAAATTATATTTCCGAGTTTTTCAAGTTGGCCTCCGAGTTTAGCTTAGATAATCATGATGCTATTATTTTTAATCGAACATCCCTCAAAAAAGTACAACAGCAGCTCATTCAGTTTGATCATGGGATATCAAATTTTATTGATGTACAGTTTCCAAAAAAAGGTTTGAGAGATCCAAAAGGAATCGAGAAAGGGTGTTTTCCAGCTCTCTGAGCGTAGTCAATCAATGGAGGAAGAAATCAGGACCCATCTTTTTCAATTGGAACAATTGTACTCAGGAATTCTTTTCTGGGTCAATGAAGCAGAGAAAACCTCTGGAAATATGGGTCCTCCTGGGGTAGAAGGACCTCGTGGACCTCCAGGCGCTGATGGTCATTCAGGATCTTATCAGCAAATTAACTCTCTCATGGCCATGATGACCCACTTATGTGAACAATTCTCTAAGGTGGCCAATGAATGCAACCTAACCCCTGATGGGGTACCAATTGACCCCCTTTTGACTCTGCAGTCTTTGTCCAATAAATTGATCAATTTGGGAAAGTGGGCCAAGGACACTGATATCTTATTATATGCTTGTGAATCAAAAGGGGAATTTCTCCAAGCAAAAATCGAGACTCTGGAACTCAAGTATAATGCACAACAGAAACAGATTTTTGAGCTATCTTGCCAACTAGGTGAGAAAGTAGGACATGAAGACCTGAATCAACGGATTAACAAAATTTGGATGGAAGCTGTTGGTCCTTACCCTCAATTTTTTTCTCAAGCTTCAGATTCTGCCTCTTATGTGTCTACTCAATCTGAACAACCTGGAGTGCATGTTTTGACTACCAATGCTCCCCTGAGTTTCAAGCCAGTATTCAAGGACAAATACTCCCCAGGGGAATGCAGCATTATCGCCTTTCTAAATCTGTATGAAAAGGCATTAAGTGCGGCCACATATCACCAAAAGATGAATTACTTGCCTAATTGCCTTACTTGATTGGCTCAAGATATTATGGTTCCCCACTTAATGACTTGCTCTACTTGGGCTCAAGTCAAAGAAGCATTGATCAAAGAATTTAGAAGTGAGCAGACCCTATCTTCGCAAAACAGGCCTTTATGGGTATACAGCCCCATTAAAAATGAATCTATAAAGGATTTTGCTCATTAGTTTATTGGGAAGCTCAAACTCTTGTAGCCTGTGGTTGGTTAAACTTGGATGATGCAATAACTGCAGTTCTTTAAGCCTTTACTACTAGGACGCAAATGCAAGTTTATCTGATCAGTGTCAAAAAGAATTTCCGAAGTATTTTGGATATTAAGAAGGCCTTATTGGAGTTGCCCCTCAATTCTCCAAAAGACCCCGAGTTTATGAGTCTCCTAGACCTAGTTAGCCAAAAGTCTTTGCCATTACTGAGAACACTAGAGCGATCAAGTGTAATTACTGTCATCACTATTTCCATACTGAGGATCATTGTTTTACAAAGGAAGCAGATGAAAAAAAGAAAAGAGATAAGACCAATAAGATTCTTCACCTTGATAATGATAGTGCGCAGCAAGAGCAGCAAAGTTCAATCAAGTGTAATAAAGACGATCATTATTCTTATTCCTTGCCCTCCTTATTGGCATTATCCTCTCAGTTTGGAAGCACCATTACCTGAATTAATTTCCGACTAAATCAAATCAATGCCAAGGCCATCATAGATACTGGATCCCCGGTGAATGTTGTCTCCTCCAAATTGGTCAAACGGATCAAATTAACCCCCAATATTTCTCATTATGATGAATATGGCACCGCCGGCCCTCAAAGTACTCGGTCTATTGGAGCTTTTTCATCCCTTCCTCTGAAAATTGGGAAATTAACCTTTACCATTCCAGCAATTGTGCTTGATAATTTGAGTTATGACCTACTCTTGGGAACTCAATCTTTACGAGATTTGATGCAATTATCAACTATCCTGACTCATCATTGTCTCTCTTGGGGTATCAAGTTCCCTTACTTTTATCTGATCATACTTCCACTCGATGTCAGCTATGTCTGCTAGAAGGAACTAAAAGGTCTTATTCACTTCAGTATCAGGTAGAAGATCCTCATGTAAAATTACCTCCTACCATAGTTAATATTGAAGAGGAAATGCCTATTTTTCTCCTAAGAAATTAGTTATTCCAACAAAATCACAAGTGATCATTAATACTTCTTTTCACTTTTCGATTCCCAAGGGGCATTTGCTACAAGTCCAGGTCACTGTCAATCCTTCTGCCAAAGCTCTCTTTCCTTGTCCTGGAATATTGGATTATGCTTATTCAGGCTCTTTATCTGTCTTACTAGTGAACCTTACTGATGCGCCAAAACCAGTAGATTGAGAGTGCCTAATTGCTTATGTCAAGCTGCTACCCTTATCTCATATCTATGATGTTAAACCCTTTGGGAGTTTACAAGACTTTGGATTGGAGAGTGATCAGGAAATCCGTACTGTGGGACCTGCTATCGGGAAACATCTCTCTAAGGAACAGGAGAAACAAGTGCTTCAATTATTGGACGAATATTGTGACATTTTTGCTAGGCATACTTACGATTTCAGGAAGATGAAAGGTGTTTTGCACACTGTTGAAGCTGGTGATCACCTTCCTATCCAAGCGAAGCCCTATTGTAAATCCAAAGTAGAAGAAGCCCTGGTTACTAAGGAGTTGAATCTATTTGCTAAAGGCTGGATTATTGAGATCCTCCAATAGCCCCTGGGCATCCCCATTGTTGTTGGTTATGAGGAAAGATGGTTCTCATCGAGTCATGATGGATTATTTTCAATTTAATGCTATTACCTGATGGGACTGTTATCCCTTACCTAGGATTGATGATCCTCTTAGATTGTTGGCTGGATCCACCTATTTTTTGGCCATGGACTTAGCCAGTGGATATTGGCAAATTGAACTGTCTCCAGAAGATCGTGCCAAGTGTGCCCTGATATTGAGCGAAGGGCTGTTTGAACCAACTCACATGCCTCAAGGCCTAAGAAATGCCCTCACAACTTTCCAAAGGGCCATGGACAGTATGCTCCAGGATTTAAAGCTTACTTGTGTTCTGGTATATCTTGACGACATTACCATGTTTTTCAAAACCTTTAATGAGCATATAGACTATTTAAAAGAAGTATTTAGCCAAACTGGGGGCTCTTCCTTAAAACTCAAGCCCTCCAAGTGCACATTCTTTCAAAATGAAATACCTCTTAGGACATCAGGTTTCAGCTAAAGGGATTCGACCCCTTGTAAACAAAGTCCAAGCCATCCAAAAATGCCTCCTCCCTCTTCTTTACAGGATATTTAAGTCTTTCTCATTATGGTTGGGTATTATTGGCAATTTATCCCCAACTTTGCTGATATGGCTGAACCCTTATTTTATCTATTGCAAAAAGGAGTGTCTTTTGAGCGGGGATCCGCTCAAGAACAGTCTTTCAATTCTATGCATACCAGCTTGATGAAGGCACCTGTTCTAATTTACCCCCAGTTTGATAAGCCTTTCTTTCTACATATGGATGCAAGCAATGTTGCTATTGGGTCTATTTTATCTCAGTGTGATGAAGAAAATAAGGATCATCCTGTTGCTTACTATAGAAAAACTTTGTCAAAGGCTGAACGAAATTATAGTGTTACTGAGCGTGAATGTTTGGCAGTATTTCTACCAATCAAGCACTTCCGCCCTTTCTTTTATGGTAACCATTTTACTGTTATTACCAACCATTCCTCCTTACGATGACTGCAGAATATGAAGGATCCTGATGGGAGGTTGGCCCGTTGGGCTTTATGATTGCAAAATTACGATTTTTCCATTGTTCATTGCTCAGGAACTCAGCATCAAAATGTGGATGGGTTATACCAAATACCTATTCTGACCTTGGAACAAGAAAAAGAAGAATGCTTATATAATCTTTTATTGGATGACCAGAATTATGGGATTAAGAGACTGAAGAGGAACGAGCCATTCTAAAATCAATTACCAAGGATACTATGATTAAGATGGAGCTTTGTATAAGAAGGTCAAGTCTAAGTGGTTGCCCTTCCTACATCCCAACTCCAGGTTTCACGCTGTAATGGAAGGTCATGAACAAGTCAGTCATAGCAGTTTAAAGAAGACTCAAGAATGTTGAAGACTCGATACTATTGGAACAACATGACTGAATTCATTTGAGAGAACCTTGCTTCATGGCTTATTTGTAAACACCATGGAACTACTAACCCCGCTTTTCAACATCAAGTTATATCTCCAACTAAGGCATTTGAGGGAGTTAGCATTGACGTTGTAGGTCCTTTTCTCTCAAGGATTGCATGGACATCAGTATATCATTATGGCTGTTGACCATTTAACTAAATGGGTTGAGGCCATTTCCATTGCTACCCCCTCAGCTAAGACTACAGCGCTATTTCAATATCAGCATATTATTTCCCAACATGGATGTTTAAAGGTCCTTATGTCAGATAATGGGACTAATTTCACCTCGCAGCTTATACAGGAGTTATCAATATTATTTAACACTACTAAGCAATTTGTTGTCCCATATAATCTATCCACAAATGGGGCCATTGAATGAGTTAATGGAACCTTGGTCTTGATTTTAAGGAAAATAGCCTCGACTGATCTGACTTGGTGGAATTTTTATTTACCTAGTGCCTTGTTTGCTTATCAGATAAGCTATCACCACATTATCAAGATGTCCCCATTTAATTGTATATATGGGCGGGATCCTTCAGTACCTTCTAGTGTTCAGACTATCCTTGAAGAAAGCATCCCAGAAAGTTCCAATTTAGTTATGAGAAATTTGGCTGATGAGATTATCCGCCTCAAGGCTCAAGCAATGAATTCAATTGAAACCACCACTCAAAGAGAGACTCTATGAAGCAATCAACATAAACTAGTCGTACCTGAATATCAGATTGGAGTTTATGTTATGTATTATCATTCTTGGCCAGGTGGATGGACTGAAAAGCTGGGAACTAATTGGTCTGGTCCTTATAGGGCTATATTTCAAAAAGGATTAGATTATTCAATTGTTCATTTTGATACTGGTATTGTGGTAAATCATATTCACCCTAGGTTTTTAAGAAGTCATCCTCCACCGCGATTGGATCTTGAGGGGGAAGTGTCAGTATTTCACCAAATTTGCATATCTCTCAAAATCCCCTTCCTTAATTCCCCTAACATCATCGGAAGGAGAGAGCAATCTATCACAATCTATTAAAGTTAATGATCAATCAGATCCCAATCAACTGATTGAAGATTTGATCGCGCAGAGATTAATTCACTCTGATAGATTATGAACCATAAAAAGCCTATAAATATTTTCTCTTTTTGAAAATAAAAATTAGGTCGAGTTTACCTGTATTTTCTTATTTACTTCATTTCATTTTTGAAGAATCCACCCAGTGTAAATTTGAGATACAACCTGTCCCATTGGAAGTGTAATTCAAAACTTCCTGAACTATCTTAAACCTAAATATTCTAAATGCAATTGTTACTTTTCTTTCTCATTGCAATCACCATTGCAACCTATTCAATTCAAGACTGAATCTAGTTTAATAATCTCACAGAGGAGATTAGTCTGCGCCCATGTCAGGGAGCAGTTGGGCAAGCAAGGTAAGAGGAGCAGGTGGAAGGCCCGCGGCCTCCAACGTTCAAAAACACCATGGAGAATCCAGCAGAATTGACAAAAATACTAAGAAACTGGCAGTCACTATTTCCCCAGAGATACTCGCATGGCAAGCACGATGCAACCAGTACATCAACACGCCACACTCCCAGCCACTCTCGTCAGTGGAATTTGGAGTCCGCGTGTATCTGGACATCCAAAAAACGCCTTATGGGAAAAATTTTGTGAAGATGTACACAAAATTTTCCCGACTGTGGTGTACGTTGCACCTCACTCCATGTCATGTGGTTGGCTGGACCTAGGTTTTGAGAGAAAAAAAGCAGCAGACAAGGCTGCAGCGGTGCGCGTAGTGTTCAACCTCCCCAAAGGGCAATGGGTCATCGAAACCAAACGCACCAGATGGACAAAATCAAACCAAATTTTCCTCACGTTTGACTTTTTGCCTACTATGGTAAAACGTGACATTTTGGAACAACACCTGAAAGATGGTCTCGCCATATATGTCAAAATACAATCTTTCGAAATGCAATGCTTCACGCTGATGCCACACCTGTGCACCGGCAAAGCCATCGCAGTTCTGACCCCAACTGAGGAGATCATGAAGGACCTAGCCCAGATCCCGCACTCCACTTTTATTGATATCACAGGTCATACCACCCACCCATTCCAGGTGACCGTGGACTGCGCACCCCCATTTGCACCCACTGTGATGCGTTTGGCCACAAGGCGCACGCATGCCCCATCAAGGAGGGCGTCACATTCCAAGAGCACCCCTCGGTGGCCATGGCCAATAGAGAGGCGCACTACAAACCAACTGCAAGCACCAAGGAGGCTTTCCCGTGGGGAGCACAGGGCTGCTACCTATTGGTAAAGCCTATCTCTTCGCAAGAATGGAAGAAGGCTAAGCAGGCCCATAGGGCCGCGGCCAAGGAAACAGCCAAGGCCACCACCGCTATCCCACACTCACAATGCCAGGAGGACATGGAAACCTTTGCAGCAGAAGCAACTCAGGATTCCATCAACCAATCAGATTGGGAAGCCCATGCTGAGCGGGCCACTCAATCTGAGGATCTGATGAGAGACTCAATCTCACCCAATCGTTGCACCCAAGCTCCAGTTGAAACCAACTTGGGACTTATCCCAACTGAAAATTTTTTTTGACCTGCTCAATGGTGCACCGAACTCATCTGCACCACAATAAATTCGTCTGACATTGGGAAAACAAAAAGCGAAGGCCAAAGCCAACGCGACTCTTTCCACAAAAATCAACAAAAACTCTGATAGCGTTGCTGCTAACACACGCACTGCTGTGAAAGCCCGTGGGGACCTAGAAGAGGCTGGTGGGCCCGGGGGCCCACCCCCTCGCACCTAAGGTGCAATAGGGGCAACCTTCACTTTAGGGACGTTGATTATTGCCAGACTCAAGGCCTCCCCATCCCGGGCTAGGAAACTGAGTTTTTTACAACACAATTTACCCGTGGATATCCTGGCCATCCAGGAGTCCCACTGTCCAAAGGGTTCCAAGGAAACTTGGAAAACAATGCTCCTCCCATCCCTATCCTTTTGGTCAAAGCACTGTGGGGTGCTAATTCAGAAAAATAATTTTTTCAAATTTGTATCCTTAGAAACATTCCTAAATGGCTGAGTGCTCATCGTCACCTTCTCATGGGCTGACGTAGCACACGCAATCATCAACATTTATGCCCCAAACGGTGCACATGAGCGTTGGGAATTTTTCTCGTTGGTCAAATCCCTCCCGCTACCCCCTGATTCTTTCCTAGTCAGCGATATGAACTGTTGGCTAACCTCAACAATGGACCGATGGCCTCCCTCACCCATGCCCCACAGGGTCACGTTGAACTACTAATTCTAAAGGCCACCCTTAGGTTAATGGATGCGCTGCCACGACATGCCCTGCTGCTCAAAAACATGATGTGTCCCCACATCCACAATAGCCAATTAAGGTCTATGACCCACATCGACCTTATTCTAATGCCGGCGAAATTCCAACCCCACATCTCCCACTTCACAACAGAGAAAATGGATTTTCTGACCACCGGCTGGTCTTGATAACATACCACCTACCTGTCACAGTTGCTAAGGCCCCACATTGATGCAAAATCTGCCCCCCCGAGCTCGCGTTGCCAGGATTTTCCACATGGGTGGAAGAGGCAACTTTAGCAAAAAGTTTGTTGCACCGCTTTGCGCGGACCCTATTTCCACATGGGCAACTTTCAAAGAGGACACCATCCGCCACTCTTGCCATCTCTCCTCCAGATGCTCACGAGCCACATCAGCGGTTATCTCGCGTGCTCTGGCAGAATTGGCACACTTGGAGTCCAACATTCCAGCTACAGGATACAGCCCTGCATGGGGCTGGAAGTGGGCGGAGGCAGCCGCCCACCTCAACGCACTCAAAAGGCAACACAAACATCAGGTTTGTGTCCAATACAGGGCCACACACATCACTAAAGGCGACAAGTGCACCGCATATTTCTTTAAAAATTTCGCACCATGCCAGAGTGTGGCCTGCACACAGGTGCAAATATTGGATAATTCTATTTCGGATACACTGGCTGAAGTGGCAATCAAAATGCAAAAATATTACTCCGAGTTGTACTGAGCTGAACCAATTTAGCCGGCCAAAGTGGCGGAATTTCTTGACTGAGCTCATATCTGCACCATTTTCTGATACCCGGAAATAATGAATTTAATTACTCTGAACAAATTATGGACAGCCATTTGCGGTGCGCCAAACTGAAAACGCCCAGGCCCAGATGGCATTCCATATGAGTTCTACAAAAAATATTCTAAATATATATCTCCACTTCTGCTTGCCTCACTTAACCAAAGCCTGTTGGAAACGCGCCTCCTACCAGGAGGACATGGGGCCTTTACTATCACACTCTTCAAGAAAGGGGATAAGACATCGATGAATCCCCCTTGGGTTGGGACCATCTAGTACTAAAAAAAGAAAGGGGATAAGCTTGACTTAGCCAACTGGCACCCATTTCTAACAAACACAGACACCAAAATTTTAACAAAAATCATGGCTAACCGATTAGGGACTGTAGCATCTGCCACCATCTCCCCAGAACTATTCAGTTTCATCCCCAGAAGGTCAATTTGGGATAACGTGCACTCTGTGGTCAACTCGTGCCATTCCACAGCCTCTGGGGCACTTGTATTCTTGGACCAACAAAAGGCCTATGATAGAGTAAACTGGGAATACTTAAGGGCCTGCCTCTATCAATTCCGCCTACCCCCTCGCTTCATCAACTGGGTGATGCTGCTCACGGAATCTGCAACAATTGCAGTGCGTGGCCCTGGCTTCCTAACGGAAGTAGTCCGCCCTTAAAGGGGCTTGCGACAAGGGGACCCCCTCAGCCCACTCTTATACAACTTCAGCCTTGACCCACTACTGCGAAATGTGAATGCCCAACTCACTGGGGTCCTTGTGCCAGGCCAAGCCCCAGTCAAAATATTGGCGTTCGCAGATGATTGTGTGGTTGGGGTGTCTAATAATCAAGATGCACGCGCGCTTGAAGCTCTCATCCAGGAATATTCCCGATTAAGCAACGTGGCACTGAACGCCTCCAAAACTGAAATCAGTCTCCTTGGTCGGTTATAGAACTGCTGGGCCCCAGCAACTAGTTCCCAACCCAACCCATCTGCTCGCCCATGTCCACACCTTACTAACTCAACACACACCGCTCCACTGGTGCTCCCCTTCGTGCCACGCCCTACCATAGGACTGGTGCGCCATCTGGGCATGTGGATGGAGGCAGGCGGATACGCGTCAGCAGTAATGGAGTGCCATATTCTGGACAACATGACGAAGCGAATCGCCTCTCTCAGAGCCCACCCTACTTCCCTTACTGGCAGGGTTGTTTTAGCCAACTCTATGCTCCTCTCCAAAGTCTGGTTTGGAGCCCACGCCATCCCCTTCTCCCCAAGCTTCTTCAAATCCTTGTATGCCTTGCTGCAAGGATGACTTTGGTCAGGCCGCCCTCCACCAGTGCGGCTAGAGGTCATGTTTGGCCCTCATCATCATGGTGGCATGGGCCTGCTTGACTTCAAAGCCCATGCTGCCAAGATCATGGGCACCTGGATCACAGCCGTCACCGCTCCCACACTCCCATCCCAACACTGGTCCCGCGCAGCCCACTCCAACTTCTCCCGAGCCTTGGGCCTCAAAAATCCATCAAACCCCCACTCCCTGATGAAATACCTCGCATCACACACATCAGCCACAGGTCCTCATGGGACATAAACCCACTACAAACGAATCCTACTCTCCATGCGGAGCGCAGAGTGGAGAATTCGTATTAGCGGACATACAACCCAAAGAGGCCGCCCCTCTCCTCAATTCACACAAGAGGTACAGGGGCTACCCATCCATGATGGCGTGATCCCCATTCGGCCCCATGTCCTATCCAGGTGGACTACCTGGACATGATGGACATCCCTTATTCTATTGAGACCCAAAAAACAATCTGGAAATATGTACATCACCCTCTGTTGCAGCCTCAAGTCCGCTCCCATGTGTGGCGCTGCCTGAGGCAGGTATATCGTACAGCTGAGTGCTCTAACACTTTACACTCATCCTGTGTCATGTGCGGCCAGTATGGAACGCTGTTCCACCACCTGGAGAAGTGCCCCACCTCTAAAGTGATATGGCGCGAAGTTCAACGTCTGCTGGGCCAGGATCAAACGCATCCCTTCAGTCTGTCAAGAGATATGTTTGCTCTATCAATGGCCTCCTCCCTTCCACCCTCCCTCAGTGCTCTGGTGGTGGCAATCGCCATGTGGACATCCACACGATTGTCTTAGATGCCATCGCAGGCTCCATCCCCACCCTCCCAGAAGCTGTCCACAGATTCCAGTCTCATTTGGTGGACCACTTTCAGGCATGGATATTTGGATACCTCCCACCGCGTCACCGACAGCTGGTCTCCTCATGGTTCCCAGTCTGGTTCTTCAAATCAGACCCCTTCCTCCACACGTGCTCAATAGTGGCTACGGCCCCTTCACACGTTCTCTCCCCCTCCCCATAAGTGGCGTTCCCGCTGGCAACAAGAGATAGCATTGCTTCTCTGGGGTGCCTCCCCTGGTACTAAGTTTATCTGTCCTGAGTCATATTCAGAAGTGTCCGTCCCATGGTTAGCCTTCCCCACAATAAATTTAAAATTTAGATGCAATTGTTGATATTGTCACAACCTTGAGATAGCATCATTAAATTAATGAGTGCCTGAACCTAAAACATTTTCTGCTTCTAATAACCTTTTCTTTGACAGAATATAATCCAACACATAATTTGTCTTTCTAAACCTTGTGTGAACCAGTCAAGTACACCCCCAGTCAACAATAAAACTATTAAATGTAATACTATGAGCATCACATGTTATTAGAAAGTTTAGTTACCATAATTACCTACTAACATCATAATGATTTTTTATTTCCTTATAATCTTCTTTAAAAAATGAGAGAGTAAAATTTTTATAATTGTAATGGTTTCAGAAACTTTCAATGTAATTGAGTTTTTATTGTCTATGGAGTTCATGATTTTTTAGTGAAGATTAGGAATGTTCAGGGACTTGATGTAGGAAGTTGAGTCTTCTAGAAAAATATAAGATGCCCTTAAATTAAGTAAGGTATCTCAGGTTACAAATCTAATAGTAATAAAACTGCCATTCCAAAAGATTATGGGTAGTTTAATTCTTCATTTAAGACATACTCAATTTCTTTTGCCATTTCTTTATGAAAATGGGCTCCAGGTGAGTGAGGTATAGGAGAATGATAGCCACAGATCAACAGAGGCCAAAAATTACCTCAGTGACTTTAGTGATATCTAGCGAAGTGAGTTATAAAATCATCTACCTTGGTGCTATTGGAATACTTTTGATTTAAGTGAGCTGTAAGGTTTGGGCAATTCATGAAGCGCTGAAATTGGAGGCGGCGGAGATTAGGAATACCACCATTCAAAGATAGTTTTATAATTTGACTAAGTGATTTATTTGATAGTCTAGCTTCTGGTTATTTAGAGTCTATGATAAAATTGATAATAGGTAGAAGAAAATCAGGCTATAAGCGAGATTAATATATGGATGTTGATCAGAAGAAACAAGAATATAATATCAGAATTTTGTTAAAATCTTTCCACTCCCATAACGCCTACCCCAAATATTCCCTCAATAATATCTGAGTAGGAACTCAATGAATCTACTCTTATCAAGTTTAATAAGAATGATCACGCTTATCCCATATAGGTGATATCAGAGTGATTTGATTGCTCATCAATTGAAAAGATTGGATAAACCCCAAAATACTTCAAAGCCAATAAATATCCAATTTTTTTCTTGAGAAAATAGGTCTATTTACAGCCTTATTTTTACTATTTACTACAACATTTTGGAGAATCCACCTAATTAACTTAGAGAGAATACCTGCCATTTTTAGAAATGTAATTCAAAACATCAAAGATATATAACTCAATATAAGTTTTTTATATATTTTATTTGTCTCAGAGCATCAAATTACACCATATAAAATGTTTGAACATTTCAAATTTGGTACAGTTTTTATTTATATTGTAAAATATGATTAAAAACAAATGATAAGTTTGTAGTGTTCTGAATCAATCTTAATATTAGTTTTATGCTATAGAAAGACTTTTAAGGATATAGTATAGTACAAGCTGTTGGATTATTACCTATATCATCCAGCCCAATCAGATTATGCCAGATCTTCTTTGTCCACTAGGTGGTTCATCTTAGTGGATGGGTTATCATAAGAAGGTGATAATATATTTGGGTTAATCCTAGTGGAATGATCAGCAAACACTCAAATATTTGATTTTGTGTTGAGATTTGATCCACCATATTGGTAATGATTATTTTAGGGATGATCCCTGTTAACGTATTTTACTATATGGTTTATTGCTAATTGATTTATTGACAAATTAATTATTTTAGTCAATCAGGTTTTTTACTCAACTCAGGAAACTATTAATTGCTGAAGTGTCACCAATCATATGGTACCAACTCACAGGTTAATATAATAAGTTTAAAATCGCTGATTTCACAATCATAGTTAGAGAATATATGTAAAATCTGTGTAAGATTGCAACTCATAAGGGTAATCCATCAACAATGGTGGCCGTCCCCCTAGGGAGGTACCGCCATAATAGTTAACACCTGATTCCCTATAAATTCCCATGATCTGAGGAAAATAAAGCAGACATTATAGACTTGAATATATTTACCAGTGATACATTTTATTGTATTTGTAACTCTTGGGGATAAAAGTTGAAGGATAGGATATCCTTAGTTAAGATAGCTAGTAAAGTTCTTTGCATCTCTGTGCAAAGTGTAAAAAAGAAAAGATTCATTTGTTGCTTAAAGCGTCAGTTTGCGTTGGAAGCTCAACTAAGGTGACAGTTTCCATACTATTTAAAAATGATTTATCATACTGATAACCTGGTTTAACTCATATTTATCTTGTGTAGTAAACATAAGAGCTTAAGCGTGCAGCTCAAAAAGTTACATTTGGTGCTTAATACTTGAACAGTTTACCTTTCAAGCCAAAGATTTTTAGAAGAAGTTATCAGCACAATGTCATTTAAGGCTGAACTTATAAAGTCATGGCTGGAATTAAAAAATTAGCAAGAATGTGGTGAGCTCTGGTCACAAGCCAATTCCATTACCTTGGAAAAGCATGTGAAAAAAGATGATTAGAAGATTAAAAGTTGGAAAAGTCAATAACTATTGCTATGGAAAAAACACCTTACTAAAATGCAAAGAGACTGAATTAGTCAAAGAGATAATGATTTTAAAACTGGATATGAGGCGGAGAGAGTATGGTTCTGGTGTGTTCAAGAAAACATGGTGCAGAAGCTATAGCGCCTAGATGATCACAAATAACACAAGTGTGATTGAATTATGATGGAGGTAATTGATGCTAATCATGATATGCACAAAAAATTCAGGTGGGAAAGAAAAATTCCAATAAATATGCCTTATTCTTTTTTAGTAATTTTGGAGATGACTCTCATATTTACACCTATCATTAATTGGCTTTTCTGTACCAGAATCTCCTGCCAGTGGAGCAACAAAAATTTCAAATTATGCAAAGTTTACCTACATTTTACTGGGATAACGCACTGGCGTTTTTTATCTATTTAAGTTGACATTGTTCAGGTATGTGGAAAATAGAAAGTAGAGGCCGTGATAAACTGCTTGGACACCAACTGTCAAAATCTAGTGTTACTTTAACTCAATAAGGATAACTTGGACACATTGCAAAGCTAAATAAGCTAAAATGACTGAGTTTGGTACTCCTTCATAGATGACCATTTGTAATAGGATTTTAAAGATATCAAGTTTCAAAATGAAACTTTGGCAGCTTTTGCTTGATTTACCAGGAATAGCAAATCCTTGAAAAGTGAAAACTAGTATCATCCAATTTTGATGTGAATATAGCAACGCAAGCGGCTCTTGGCCCTACTGAGATTTGCATCAAACTATGGCGTCAACTTTTGAGAACAAACTTCTAAATTACAGATGGTGGATCATCTCAAGATGCTAGGACAATATTTGAAGCGCCTAATCAAACCTTTAAAGTGATCTAGACCAAAACTCATAATACCGTGAAATTGCTGAGTATAATCATAAAAATAAGAATTGGGCCATAGTGGGAAATAAGCATAAATGACAGAAATGAGCGGATAGAAACCATATCCGCTTCTACCAATGTGGAAAGCTAGGGCACATAGTCGCTCTATGTAAGATAATAAGCATAAAGAACAAGTATTTATGATTTAAGCTACAAAAATAGAACTGTTAAAGTTTTGAAAAAGAACCAGCAATCTAGATAAGAACAATCTATTACTGCTATCAACCTGTTTCACCTGTTATACTTAATGACGAATAGATATTTTCAATAAAAAATATGAAGACACACCTGATCCGCTCTAACTGGTGGTTAATATGGATGCTTTGCAATTGTCCTAAACAAAGGCAAATGAAATCAACCCAATTGATGGGAAAATTGATTCTTCAGCCATAAGCTCATCAGTTGATAGAAAAGATTAGTTCCACTAAAAGCAGGGAAGACGTACATAAAACAGAACTTGCCAAGGTGAATGTTCCACTCCATATTAGTGCAATCAAGGATTGCTTCCCTTATTTTTTCATGCAATAAATTTATGCTTTGGATTCAGAGAATAATGCTGTGACCTTCAGTAAACAACTTACTACAAAACTTTGTTTGTACTTATGCTGATTATATAGTCAATCAAGTAAGAGTACGGGTGATAATTGATAGTGGTGCAGAATCTCTCTTTCTGCTCGGTGTAACTTTCTGAGCAAAATTACACAAATTTATAAAAAAATATTGAATTCGCCCATAGTAGTTTTGCTCTGATGTCCTCAGATTCTCCGCTGGCTTCTCCAGCGTGGGGCAGCGGCGAAACTCCCCCGCCATTTTCTGTTTGGCAGGAAAACGCGCTAGGACTGGTTCACCCAGTCATTCCAAACCTATGGGCCAATTCGTTCCACCTAAAGATCTAGACGCCCACCTTGCTCATACCCAAGAAGTACCACGCTGCCCCCTAGTGCTCCCCAGAGTGAATGCACTGTGGCCTAAGGGTCAAATATGGGAAACTATTCCCATACCACGACCAAGCCATCATTGAAATGGCACAGGCGGTGATGACACCCACCAGCTTCAAGATTTCTGCCCCTACAAGGGGTATTTTGACCTCAGCTTAACCTGCGAAGCTGACGCTGCAACTGAAGCAACTGTGCCCCTGGTATTCCAGGGCACCCCTCTCCCCACAACTAGGACTCAGCTCCCAGTGGACACCACTTTGGTGGTCCAGTTTGCTGGCCTGCCCACCCACCTCCCCCTGAAGTGCTCCGCCAGGAGCTGATGGACAGTTTGGCAGCCTATGGCTCCAACCCCATCTTACAATTTGTGGTCCCAAATGGGGCCACACGACTTGTTGGGCCTCAGGCATATGTCACAATAAGCCCATAATTTAAAAAATTGTGGTGGCAATTCCACTGCGCACCGATATTCCCTCAGCGCCTAACCATCCGTTTTGGGCCTGCATCGAGGGTGGGCAGATGACCTGTCCATCATGTTTTGAGTTAGACCACTTGAAATGCAAGTGACCCTTCTCAACCACTTCAGGTGGATCGGATGACTCATCTGCCAACCTCCAATCTGCTGCCCACCCTGTACAATTTCCATCATGGGGCACAATCCTACCCCCTCCACCCCAAAAGCCTGTTGCTGCAGCTGCACCTGCAGCCACCAATCAGCCTCTTTCCTCCCCCCAATGCCATAAATAATTTCTCCAATCAAGCATCAGATTGGATCCCAGTTTGATCCCATGCTTCCTCAAATGAATCGAATAAGCCTCAACTGTATGCTAATTCCCCAATCCAATTCAACCAAAACCCATAGGAATTATTGGCAGAAATTAATGAATCAGGTAATTTCATTGAAGAACCATCTCTGAAAATTGAGCGGTTCATTAATGCAGAATGGGATGCAAGATAACCCCTTGACTTTGTACCCCACAGCCAAATGCTGAATCGTTTTGCAGTGATCACCAGCTTACAGTAGAAGCAGCTGCAACACCAAATTTTCATCCCCTGTATAAGGCTGTCGCTAAATCAGTAGTGATACTCAAAGGATAAATTCCATCTCCTGTTATCCCCACAATCTTAACTCCAAAAAGCAAAATATTGGTGAACAAGTATTATAAAAATGCAAACAATGCTATCCAGGATGTGGCAACTATAGCATGGAATCCAAAAGCAAAAATAACACAAACCAACATTGCCACATTCGTTCAACTCCCAGATGCCCAAATCAGAGCTAAAAAGCTTTAACTGAATATCAGTGCCATTTACCTAGCTGGCAATATCCATGAAATTCTAATTATTAGAGATATTAAACCACATACAGCAGATGCCCCAACACATTACTGATGGCCGTAACACTCACTCTACTATGGGAGGAAAAAGCTGCTACCAAAGAGGCTGCCAAAGACGAGCCCCCTGACCCCCCTGACCTTCCACCATGGAGGGATAAGCAGCTTCCGCTGCCCCACTGGTTGGTCATTTTTTGAAGCGTTTCACTCAATCCGCTCATTAGGGCGTTTTATTTGAGCCGAGTAGTTACGTTTTTTGGTATATTTTCAATTTTGGTAATGTCCGTCCCCTGGTTGGCTTGCCTCAAATAAAATGAATAAACAGAATTTATAGTTTTGCACCCATTAATGTTTTTTTGATTAAACTGGTTAAATAAATGAAGACTTTGCTGGAGTTAAAGCACTGGAAAGAGTATAAAACCATTGGATCACATACCACAATATCTTATGGAGCATACAGTGCACTACCACTTTGCTTTGGATCACTGGTGTTATCAGCTCCCGCCTGATCTTGGCTAATCAAAATCATGACATAATAATTATGATGTAATCCTAAAAAGTAAGGTGCTAAGTGTGATTTTGAAGATAATACCCTGCTAAACTTGGGGCAAACACTGACCTTGCTATACCAACGGAAAGAAAAAACTTAGTAATGAAGAGGAATAAATAATTTGTTAATTTAACTTACAATAAACAGCATAGTTTCTTCAAATACAAGTTGATTATATGAGAATGGAGGTTAAATGATAAAGGAAATATTGAGAACCGTGGGTATACCATTTTGGACTACAATAAGAAGTACCATTCCGCAGGGAATAAAATCTAGCTATATTACATTAGCACTAGAAATCCCAGAACAATCATATAAGGTGAAGTTGTTACCCCATGGAATACATGGAGACTGGAGCCATGGGTAGCTCCGAGAGTTGTAATGCCAGGCCATGGCGAAATAAGAGTGCTACTGGCTGATATGGGCGAAAATAATATGAAAGTAGAAAGAATTAGGTCATTACATTTGTGAATTTAATTCTAATGGTAGAACTCAGCGATTTCCATAACTTTGGATTACTACAGAGATGAGATTGCCTGCAGATGCTTCCAAAAATGTTTATGTTCTAGTCAAATATAAACAATTGTCTGAGTTATCATAATGACATCAGGAGGATGTGCTACAATTATAAAAAATTGGGTAAATTTGACTGGGATGATCATGACCTCTAATTGCAAAAATGTGACTCATAAGGTCAATATTGGGGCAAATCTTCTGATACAAATGCAACGTGTTTGATAGTCCAAGGCTGCTAAAGCAGTAGTCATTGAAGATATAAGTAGATTGGTTAAGCATGGGATCCATGTACAATCATTGAGTCCAGGAATAGTCTGATATTTATTGTGAAGAAAAAGGACAGATCAAATTGTGTGGTGATAGATAATTGATGGTTAAATAAATTTGCAAAAATGATTTCTATCTGCTGCCAAGGATTGATGATGCGCTTGATCACCTATGGGAGCAAATGTATTTTTCTGCAATGGATCTGATCTTGAGATCTCATAAGATAGATTTTTTAAAAGAAAATCAAGAAAAGTTTGCGATAATCACTTCACAAGGATTGTACAAGCTGATGAGAATTACCCTGGGATTGTGCAACGCGCCATGATGTTCCAGAGGTCAATGGACTCTATCCTGAGTATTGAAAATTTTAATGTGTTTTCACATATTTGAATGGTATCAATGTTTTCAGATGAACATTCACTGATCATTTGAAGCATTTGTAGAATTTTTCTAACTCCTAGCAGTGGTGTATCTGAAAATATAGTGCCAAAGAAATGTCATTTTTTAAAAGAGCTAATAAATTTGTGTTTATAATAAGCTCCAAATACTACAACTGCAACTGCTTTAGATAAAGGCGATCTTGCGGATGTTGATCCCAAAGAGCATTTGGGACATATAAGTTTCCTTAGAAATAGTTGGCTACTATTGCCAATTCTTTAGAGAATTTCTGGGATTGCAAAACTTATTTCACCTGCTGAAAGATCTGGAAAAAGGGCTTATGTGGAATGAGAAGGCCCAAGTAGTGATTGGTGTGCTACGAAAATACCTGATGACTAGTCCCGTCCTAAAAGTACCCAATTTTAATGGGAATTTATTATACAAACATATGCCTCAATAATAGTGATCAGTGCCATATTAAGTCAAGTATCTATCAACAATGAAGAGCATAAGGTGGCTTATGTGAGAAGAACATTGTTGCTGTTGAAAAAAACTATAACATTTATAGTGCGTGAGTGCCTTGTGGTGAATTATGCCTGCAAACAATAATGAGAGTATATACATGAAACACATTTTAAGGTTGTGACTGACCACTTGTCTTTACGCTGGTATCTAACCTTATGAACCACAGGGCAAACTTTCCCAGTGGGCTTAAAACTGAAAGCATATTATTTTGAAATTATAAATGGGAAGAAGTAGCACACTAGAATGCCATGGACTATTGAGATTATCTACCATATAAGTTGTATACCACCACTGGATGAATTATTTCTAATATATGATAAAAGGGAATATTAGGGATGAGCCCCACAAAATTCAATTGTGGTAAGGAAGCTATTTAAAATAAAGAAGTGCAGAACGGACAGCCATACAAATCAATTGACAGAAATCAGTAATTATTCTTTAAAATGTCAGAATGATTAAAATTCATCAAGCCAAGCAAAAATTTATTAGTATGGTGGCCTAAGAAAAAACAATGGACCATATACGCCAGTTTCATAACTGGGAGTCAGTCAATTATTATGTGGTGGGTTATCTAGCCTGTTACATGGAAGGTCAACTCCATAAGCCACATAGGATTTGATGGGATACCAGCTAGTATGCCATGGAGTCACATGGCACATGGTGTCAATAGATGTGATGAGACCCTTGAGTGTTAGTACTGGGGAGTATATTACATCATTGTTGCAATCAACCATCTGACTAGATGGGTAATACAAAGGCTCTGAGCATAGTAGATGCCACAAGTAAAGTAAGATTCATAATGGACCAAGTAATTTAATAAATGGATGCTACAAGTATTTTGAGTGACAATATAACTAACTTTACATCCCATGTAATCCAAAGATTGAACAAATAGGTAATTCATAAAGTGGTGTACATTCCCTACTGCCCAGAGACAAATGGAATGTTAGAGTAAGTCAAAGGAACTCTAGATGCGATGCTGCAAAATTGGTAGTAGGAGAAACTTCCGCTTGGGGATCATATCTAAGCTTGGTCATCTTTGCATATAATATCAGCCATCATATGGTGACAGAGAAATTTCTGTTTGACCTCGTATATCGACTAATGTCTTACTACTTTCAATTTTGTATTCTGCTACGGAACCAGCTTTGGGTATAAGTGGGTAGTAATACTTGATCAAACTAGCGAACATTATTATTGAACTGTAACCACAGGCATTTGATACATTGTTGAAGAAGAAAATTAAAACAAAGGAGTTGCATGATCAGAACTGACCAGCGATGAGTGAGTACCTGTGTGGGTAATAGGGTAGGTCATTTCAATAACCATGGGTTTGTAATGAAGAACAAACTGGACTCCCTATGGTCAGGTTATTCAGATTATCTCCAAGTCAGTGACAGATGCTCTAAACTAAAGAATTTTGAAGATGGTCATATAGTTAACTGAGTCCACACAAATTATTAGAAAAATTGATTTAAATAAGAAATTATATAAGATAAAAAACAAAAATTATAAAAGATAAATATATGAAAAATATTATATTTACAAAAATTGAAAAATATATTAATATCACATTTTGTTCTGTTGCTGCAATTGCGAGGTTTTGGTGGTGATCTCACCTTCCATTATCTAGTGTGGAGAAGGATTATAAACTATAACAAAGAAGTAGTGAGTTTATGGAAGAATGTAAGATGACAGCGTTTGTGTTGGAAGGATCATCTCAGGTTGCAACTGGATCCGCCGTGAAGAAGCTCAAAATGCTATAAGGATATTGTCAGGATAATCTTGGGTTGGAACTGACCCACCACGAGTACCCCCAAGGCAAAGAAATAAATAAATTTGTCAGTAGGATAATTTCAGATTAAAACAGGACCGGCTGTTAGTAGTCCTGAGGCGCTAGTATGAATGAGGACATGGTAAAGTCACCCAAGAGTATCCTTCAAATGACAAGGAGTCATGGAAACCCATCTTGGAGTAAAACAGATGGACCTGTTCATATTGTCAGGGAGAACAACAGAAAATACTGAAGCATGATGCCTTGGGAACAACACTCTGAGGAGGCTGTAGCGAGTAGGATAAGTAAAAAAGGAGTAGCATTACTGAGAATGACATGATTAGCGTTATGTGCAGGCCATACTGTGCTCCACTGAAGTCAATTTAAACCTTGATGGCCAAGTTATGACCATATCCCGACGTGGCATCCACTTCTAAAGTCCTATCTTTCGCTGGATAATCTAGTCAAGTAAGAGTATATGTTGGGATTTTTCTATATCTTCCAGTCCAAACAGATCATGCCAACATGCTTTGACCACTAGTTGGTTTACCTAAGTGGATGAGTTGTCATTAGAAGATGATAACTATTGTTGAGTAGTCCTAGTGGAATAATCAGCTAATACGCAGGGATTTTATACTGCTGAGATTTGATTCACCATATTGCTTATGATTCTGTTAAAGATGATCCCTGACAACGTATTTTACTATATGGTTTATTGGTAGTTATTTATTGGCAACTTGATTATATTAATCAATCTGGTTTGTCTTTATTTAACTCAGGAAACTATTAATAAATAAAGTGTCAACAACGCATCTGGTAGTAACTTGCAGGTTAATCATATAAGTTTAAACCGCTAGTTTCACAATTTTATACATCAAAATATGTAAAATCCGTATAAGACTGTGAATTGTATGGGTAATTCATTGGCAATGGTGGCCGTCTCCCTATGGATGTTTTGCCATAATAGTTGGCACCAGATTCCTTATATATTCCTTGGATCTAAGTAAAATAAGGCAGACATTAAAGAATAGAATATAGTTTGACAGGTATACATTTTTATTGTATTTGTAACTCTTGGGATACAAGTTGAAGGATAGGAAATCCTAAGTTAAAATATTGCTAGTGAAGTTCTCCGCTTCTCTGCATGAATAGTTAAGGAGAAAGGATCCCTTTGTTGCTTAAAGAGTCAGTTTTTATTTTGGAAGCTCAACTAAGGCGATGGTCTCCATATTATTTCCAACTTATTTATTATGTTGATAACTGGAGACATATTGAACTTATGCAGTAAACTTGATAGCTTAAGCGAGCAGCTCAAAAGGGTACAAAAGCTTTAATGTTACTTGTAAACTAAGAGCTCTATTGGATCAGGCTTAAAGCAACATAGAATTTTCTCCCTGTGTAAATTGAAGTCTAGGTTATATAATTATGGGCTGGTCTGATATTAAAAGCTATAATGCCTAAAAGGTTTTAATTGGAGCTTGAAGAGTCAAGGTAGTGGGGCTATAATATGGTTTTCTATAGGCTTGTCTTTTGCTTTGATCAACTAAATTGAAGCCTAAATTTAGGTATAAAAAAACACAAAAAAACAGCTTCTCAAATCAAGCAATTTAGTCAGAATGTCAATGTCATCGATGCCTGCTGCCCAAACTTAGGGTGGTGGTGCGCCGCCTTCTGGCGTCCTTAAGCTAGTGGTGAAGCGCGTAAAGGCTGGCTCTGCTGGCCCTCCCAATGCCACTGGGCCTTACGTCCCACCTTGGGACTTAGCCACCATCTCATATGCTCACAGGCGGTGCTCCAGAGCCCTTTGGTGCTCCCTCAAAGCAACCTACATTTCAGCCCCTGGGTCAAAGATGGAATCTATTCCCATATGTGAGCTGAACCATCATTGAGATGGCCACAGAAGTTTTCAAACCAGCTAGAATATCAATTTTTGCCCTTTCAAAAGCTATTTTGACCTCAGATTTCAATCTGAGGCTGATGTGGCAGCAGCATCTAAGCTGCAAATATTTATAAAAATTTTCTTTCCCCACTGTTTGCATGCAGCTCCCAGATAAGGCCACTTTGGTGGTTCAGTTACCAGGTTGCCATCATTTCCCTCCCCTGAACACCTTCACCACAAAATAAGTGGAGGGTTTTGGCCGTTTATGACGCAGACCCTGATTTGCAGTTTGTGGTTCCCAATGGGGCGGGTTGGTTGGCAGGGCCTCATGTCTTTGTGATGATCTGCCCTTTCCATTGTGGCACCCACCTCACGATTTTCAACAAACTGCGATCAGATCTGCAACTGATCATCCTTTTTGGGCGCATGTCAAAAATGGCCGCACCATATGCCCCTTGTGCTTAGAGTTAGATCATTCAAAGTGCAAGTGCCCCGCAGCTTCCACCTCCACCACTTCTGCCACTCCTCCTTCTGGCGTCAGGCTGGCTGCTGCATCACCCAAATTTTTTTGAGTGGGTCACGATCCTCCTGTGCCCAACCTCAGCTAATTCTGGCGCTGCTTTGAAAGCAGCATCCAATCAAAAATTAGATATTTTTTAGAAATTTGTTGGAATCATGGAATCCTAAGCCAATAGCTAAAACAGTTTAGCTGAGCTGCCATATATAACTGTTCAGAGCCAATCAGGATCCACCACTGCACCTACTCCGGTGGCTGGCCCAGCATTAGCTGATTTAATCCATTCAAAGCGCTTGAATGGATTGATGATACTATCGGCCTTATAATGTTAAGACCAATTTCACATTGGAGGAATTTTTTGTAAATCCTCCAATTTACGTCTCCACCACTTTTAGATCTAAAAATGGTTTCTCTAATTATAGAAATACTAACAAAATGGCGGTAGAAGCAGCAGCTGCTTAAGCCAACACCCACCTCTACCAACATCTTTTCAAGGGGCGATGGAACACCTTGTTGAGGGAATTCCCATCCTAAATAACCCCATGGTTTTGATGAGGATGTGAAGTACAAAATTGAGAAGCTCGCTTTTTGAGCAAGCTGTACTTGCATTGATGTGGAGAATACTTCTCTGTTGACCCCAATTATTTACAAACCCATCAGTGCATTAAGCCTTTCACTTGTGTGCCAGCTCTTATCACTTTCGCTGAGCATCAACTTGCTCAATACGTTGAGGCGATGGACACCACCAGACTCATTAATGAAGAAACCCCACAATTATATCTCATTATGACTCACGTCACTGATGCCCTAACTCCTATGTTGTCCACCATGGTCTGCCAGCTAAAGTAGCACCGGACAAAAGTTTCCCCAAAGCTTCCTCACCTTCTTATATGGCTTCCTAGGCTGATAACTTAGGTTATACTATTATTCTTTATTTACAATGATACTTTGTTTTTTTGATTTGCAGATAAAGATGCTTGGCAGTTCCCCTTTTTAAGTTGGGCACCACTAGTGCTAAAAAGTATATTTTCTATTGTAGCTCTAAGATTATTAAAGATCCCAAAAATAACATGCCTGAGCTTCAAATTTCATACTTTTAGCAGGGTAAAGCTTAGTTTTTATGTTAGGCATGTCTAAGATAATTGCTACGGCTTCATTGACATTATCATTCATTAAAGTTCACAAAACACTATTGTATCACAATAAGCGTTAAAACAGTATTAGTTAGTTATACATAATATACTTTTTATTAAGTCTATTTACTCGTTTTTATTAGAGCTCAAACATCAATATGTACCAGATAGTGTTACTGATGGACAGATATCATTAAACATTTCATAATCTTGAGCCCTGAGTACTAAAGCTTGATGTTTAAGTAACTAATTATCGGGGCCATAAGTTAATTACTAATTATCACATTTAGTAATTATAATCATACACATTTAAATTTTTTTATTTTTTATTTTATTTGAGGTGGGCTGACCTGGGGCCAATACCGCACCAATGAAGTGAAATGAAGAAATTGGGAAAGGATGATAAAACCCAGAAAGCCTCCAAGTGCAGTGTATGATAGTCCAGGAACTCCATGGACCGCCTTGCTATTCACTATCTCAGTTTAGGGCATTGGTGTGCAAAACCAACACAGTCATAATTGTCCCCTACACAAAGTCTATCTGCTGGGATCAGACTCGGGGATGCAGTGGCAGAGTAGATTTAATTATTAAAGGTGGGTCAACCTTGGGACAAATATACCACACTGAGAATTTTTTAGCAGTACAGGTTTCAAACTTGTATTTAACAAAAACTGCACTAGGGTTAAAGCAGTAATTACCCTGCCAAGCTAAAGACCCTTATTATTATACATATAATCTAAGCACCTTAGTATAAGTAATTTATCCTAGATGGTCACAACCCGAGGGGATTGATCAATGTTTATTGATTGCCTTGGGCTCCTAAAAGCCTGATGCGAGAGAAGTGGATGGATGAGACGTCAAAAAGTGATAAAATGTGTTGCATTAGAGCCTTACTGAAGTAAAGACTGAGTGTGGAGGGTTAGCAAAATTAAATGAGACTTTAAAACCATCTTTAAGTGCATCACTAAGTAAGTGGTCATGTGCTGTAGGGTCCATAATTGCAATTCAAAATCTGACTAAAAAGAAAATGTGATTAGTCCATAGTGCCATGGCATTGAAAAGGTATTAGATGGGTCAGTGACATATAGGTAGGGTCTTCTCAAAGAACAGTCCTTGAAAAGAGTAACAGTGCCATGGGAGAGCATGTAGGAGCTCGCAGACCTTGGGCCAGAACGCAACAACACCTGAACATCTGAAAAATTAGTGTAGATGGTAGTCATTAGGCTCCAAAAAAGAGGGCGGATACTGTGCTGAAAGGTAGGACCAGTTCAATCTCCTGTTCTGTAACAACAGTGGAATTCCAGCTACTAGATGTTAGACATCTTTACAGATAGTGATAATTGGTACACATTCTGACATAGCCTCTAAAGGTTAAAACTCACATCAGGGAGGGAGGCGCATGAGAAGGCGCAGAAGGATGGGAGGTCTACCTTGAGGGTTGAGGCGAGTCATGAATATTTGTTAATTGTGCACTATCACATGATAATGGGGCTGAGTCCTGGGCCATACCTTCAGTATTGGAAGGCATGGTACACCCATAGCCATCAGTCTGAAGGCAAGGAAAGCTTGGTTTTAATAGCTGGAGGAGGAAAATTTCAGCCGATGGTCTGGGTAGTTGGTAACAACTCCATTAAAGATGTATGCGATACTCTAGGAAGACTTAGAGATTCTGAAGTAGCTTGGAAAAAAGGCGGTTGCCCATTAAGGAATGAGGTCGCATCCCAGAAGACCACTGGTTAAAGAGCTTCATGTAGATGGAGGTGGTGAGGAGCACGTGTCTAGAATCCTTAGGGCCCTTCATTTTGGGGTCAGGAAATTGTAGACAGTGTTGTAGGTTGGTGTTGGGCCAAATCCAACAACGGAGGGAAACATTGAGCTGTATATAGAATTTGTCTAAGAATGGACAGATATGGACGAAAAACCAAGTCTTAGATAGGGGAAACACACTGGCCATTGGAGCCTAACCCTGGGGATTATGTTTCACCTGTTCCAACTGGCGATCATGAACTTCAACTCCTCCAGGATCAAGTCCTCATTAGTTCTGAGTGCAACTCCTTGTGATTTGGTTAGTACCTTCAGGTGATAGAAGGTGCGCGCATAAGCTACATACCATATGGTGTGGTGAATGTGGGTGAACCATACTGTATTACTGCTATTTTAGAGGTGATGACCTTGGTGTCAGATGCCTTGTTGTAATTCTCAAGGGTCGCGGAAGTGATGGTGACGTCCTCAGGGAATCCACATGCAATGGCAGTATCATCCACAAATGCCAATGTTGGCACTGTAGATAGTTGGGTCAAGTGAAGGAACAGGATTCAAGACTGCTTGAAATTGGACGTGGTTATCTTTAATAAAAGTGAAGCAAGGGGGTATAACCATCAGGATGGCCAAGGCTTGCTGATCAACCTTATAAAGTTTTTAAGTTAGGGAGAATATTTAAAAAATTATATAAGCAAAAAACTTTAAATCATTATTAGAAGCTTGGTTTATTTATAGGGTGCTGGGTTTGTCACGCATGGGAAGTATACTTTTGGACCAATGATTAGGCCCCCTTGAGCTTCAGAAAGAGGCTCATGGCAAGATGACTTTCTTTGTGTTATGGAAGTGATTCAGAATCGAGAGAGTGGCCTCTTTGTCACCTTGGTCTTATATGCTTCTGGATCCTTTCTCATTTCGTCAACTAGTTCAGGGTTGACGTCTCTGTTTGATTGGTATCAGAAATTAAATTATTAGTATAAGTAGGGGATTCAACTTTGACCTTATCCAATTTGTCTTTGTTTGCAGTTTGAGTTCCAACGATTTCTACCTCATGACCATGTCAGAGGGGCACAAAAGATCTGAGAAATCACCCATGTACCTGGTTGATAACCGTGCGATTTTCAATGCTGACAATGGAATATTCTGATCCAAGTTTAGAATAACATTTTACCGGCCAGACCATGAAATAGCAAGCTTACTGTTCTTCCTCCAGGGTACTGATGAAAAAAAGTTACTAAGTCCCCTGGCTGTTACACCGGAAAGGAGGGTTGTCACAAATTAGTATGTCTGGTCTCTTGGTCGTGGTATGCACCAAAGCATCCATGACCAGATACTGCAGTCAGATAAATCTCATTGGTTAGGGCTCTTATATCAATCTCAGAAGTTTTAGGAATTGTTGACGTTAGAATGGGCTGTAAACTAGTTGAGAAGAGGGGTTCTATGCCAAATGCGTCTTAAATGAAACATTTTTGTTACCTTATGGTAACTATCCTGATATGCAAGTAGGACATGGTATGAAAGTATTTTATTATAACGGGTCAGCAGAAGCCATCTTATTATAATAGAGATAAAAGTGACATTATCCCTCTCTACAGCTTCATATATTAAGTGGCTGTAAGGTGCCGCAAAATATTAGCAAGTTTTGAATAGATCAGTTAATTCTAAAACACCTATGAGGTGAAATTTAGGCCATTATCAGATAGAAGTACATTCAGGCTGCCATGATGTGTAAAGAGTTGTTGGTGCAGGAAAAGCGGTTATTTGCGCAGTGGCAGTAGGGACGGGTACAGCTTCAACCATAATGGTAGAGTAGTCCATTGTCAAAATTTATATTATGGTGATTGTGGACTCCTGTAGGCAAAAAACCTATAATGTTAATGTTTATCTTGTGTAAAGGAGCCAAAGGAGCAACCAATTGATGTTGGAACTTTGGTTTAAGTCTATTATGCTAATCACATGTTATACAGGAATTCAAAAGACCTTGTATCGATTTAGCATTCCATCCCATAAGTACTAAGATTTCAACCATTAGTGGGAGTTTTGCACCGCCCCATGTCTAATGACAGTATGTCCTTCCATAACAAACCTGGTCCAATCAGAGGGGCGAACATACAGGAGCCATTTTTCTTTACTAATTTGTATAAAATGATGTCAGTCATTTCCATATTGATCAATAATTGTTTGATCTCACTGTGGATTTTTGGAGTTACTAGTGGCAACAAATTGGAAATACAAAGTATATCATATAAGCGGTCTTTTAAGCAGATAAAAGATTATGACTGGAAATTGAGAGAATGTTAACGTTTTGGTGTATGGCGCCTGATTGATGAAAAATTGAAAAGTTGTAGCATTGTTTTTGTAGGGCCCACTGTGCTAGTTGGTTATCAGGATTACGCATCTGTTGTAAACAGCAAAGCGAGGCATGATCATTATTACTGTAAAGTGTGTCACATAAAGGAATGAACGGAAATTTTTAATGGCTAGAATTTCCAGTAAATACTCACGCTTTGTGGCACTACAGTCCCACTTGGCTTTGGAGAGAGTCTTGCTAAAGTATGCAACTAGATGGTCTACCTGAATTTTATAGTTTTGTGTCTATATGAACCAACGGCAGTATCACTGACATTAGTAAAAAGCAAAAAATTCTTATCAAAATTAAGTTTTATAAACAAGAATTCTTTGTTTTATGAGACCCTTAGGCACCAAAGGATTTTTGTTGTGATAACTCCCAGTGGAAAAGCACATTTTCTTATAAATAAATAGAGCAAGGAGCTCTGAAATCTTGACAAACTTTGGAATAAATTGGTAGTGATACCTTACCACCTTAAAAATCCTGACTATCCCTTAGACTCCTTGGTGAAGTCATTCTATGTTTGCCCTTAACTTTAACTGACAGTGGTTGGATATCTTCTTTTGCACCTTATGACCTAAACGCTTCAATTATTGCTGTAAAAGGGTGCACTGATGGTTAAAATTTTAGAGAAGGTGATTATAACCATTCTTTACTTGACATATGTGATTGATATGAGGGCCAAAGGTTTGGGAAAAGGCATTGATACCATCTAGATACACCATGACACAGGACATTTTAGTTCCCTTATGACGCTGTCCATAGCTTGTTAGAACGTAGCAGGGGCATTTAATAATACACTGCGGCATTCAAATAGTCTCAAACAAGACCTCATTAGCGATGAGAGCACACTTAGCTTTTTCCTTTAGGGATTGTTAAAATCTTGGAAACGGTTGGCGCCTGTAATGAGCACCAATTGGTAAAATCATTGGTTCTTCACCAGTTGATATGCCCAGGATAGTTAACTGGACAGTTTCAAGTAATGCAATCCTTCACGTTGTTTGATAATAAGTATTTGATTTATAATAGTATAAAGACTATTATCTGTAGTTGAATAGATTACTAGTGTTGGGTCCAACGCTTGACCAATATTCCTCCTTGAAATACTTAAGATGTCCTCAATAGGGATCGTTCCATTATCCGCCTTACTTGATCCACGCTCAGATCCTCATTTACGGGCTCTCTAAGGTGACAAAAAGTCAGCAGCAATTCCCTTCTTATCTCAGCTTCTCTTATCTGGATCCTTAATCCACCCTTTACATTAAAGAGTCATTAATTAAAGCACATGGCAATAATTTCCTTCAAAAAAAGAACTAATATTGAATTCTCCTAAAGTATATTATGAAAATACATAATTAGTTTTACTCAATGTTTTACTATCATGATTAATTTGGTAATTGATGTTTTCTTCTAAGTGAATTTTCAATGGAATTTATAGTGGGAATTTGGAACTCAACCCTCAGGTCATAACACAATGATGGAACAGCAGCCGTTGCCATTAAATTACCCTTCGTCATCTCATCTGCAATGGTCTTCCTCATCATGACTAGGATTTTGTCGTTGGACATACTTAAGACCTAAAACAGAAAGAATCAGTAAAAATGTCCCTAAAATTTTCTCTTAAACCCAATGAGCCAACCATATTTGGCAAGCAACCTGCTTAGTTAATAAGAATTGTTACCCATTAAGGCAGGCCGCAAAATCAACTGATTGATTTTCTAGATGCAGGTGGCATCATTCGCCTCACAACTTGATCCTTAAGGTCCTAATCAGTTGGTGATAATACCCAACTGAAACTGATCATTACACCTGATAGTTAATCATCAATCAACTATCAAACGCCCCCATCTCGTTGCCAACTCTGCCTGACAAGATCTTAAGCATTCCCCCGGATTTATTCCTGCCAGATCCAAGCCAGGAGAATTACCTAAACTCCCCTGAATACTGTTAACCTAAATTCAGGGTCAATCAATATCTAATATACTTCAGTACAGGGAATTTTCTCCTAGCGACCCCTGGCAATCTAATCAGCTGGGAATGTGGGCAAAATACCAACAGGGCTAGTTATATTTAAAGTACTCACCTGTCTAGATCCATAACAGAAAAGAATCTAAGCCATTTAGCATCCATATAAAATCAGCCATCCTTAGTAAGGGATATCTGTCCTTTTGGATAATTGAGACCTTTTTATGGTAATCAGTCAACAAAAAATTTACCCTATCTTTCTTTTTCACTAAAGCAGAGGTGAATCCCAAGGACTTTGTAAAGGCTTTAATAGACCAGCCTCTAAATAATGTTTTAATTGACTGCCACTTGGGTTTCTTCTATAATGTATTTAAAATAAGGCTTGTTCCATATTGGCAAAGTGTAGATCTGGTACCTACCAAATGAGTCACTTTTATTCATTTTTACAATATTGTAAGGCCAACAAAAGAAGTCTAGGTATCTGGCTAAGAGTAGCTCAGCTGCATCCCATTGAGCTTTTTTAAGTCTGAGCTGATATCATGTTTAAGGTGGCTATAGTAGGGAGAGCATGAAACCAAAAACCTGGGGAGATCAAATCTATGTACTCTATGTTATACTTCAACAGTCAACAGAGGAACTTAAGCCATAGGGTCCTTTTTCCCTATGACACAAGAAGTTGGAGTCGGAAGCCTAGAAAAACCAAGATAGTCTCAGAATAGGCTGGGTTATAATTCCTGGGCAGGGTAATATCTCCTTTATGGATGGATTATCTACCCTGTAACTTCTAGAATATGACGAAGAAAAATGTGTAATTGGATGCTGTTATCTACTATAACTTTCTCCAGAGCTGGTACTTCTACTTGCGATAATCATAAAAATTCATTCTTTAACAAGCTTAAGCAGACTGTGGAGGCATTTCTACATGAAATCTGACTACATGGTACTTGATCTAGTAACGTTTTTGTCATCTTCCACGAGTAATATTCTTTTCTTGTGTGGTCTCTTTTTATATTTATTCGGGAAAGGTTATCCAGGGGATGTACACTTATGATGTATGATCTACCAATGAGATATAAAATTATAAAGGCACTCCAGAGTGTAAGTCCTGGAGACCAGCCCATACACCTGGATAATAAGCAATACCCCTTCTAGACAAAAAGGGGCCCTAAGGCCCAAGTGGACCCCTGTCACAGTTGAGTGACTTGGCGCAAATGGTAGATGAGCGCTGGGTGACCGCTCTTCCCCCAAGGTTAACCTGTTCCCACCCATTCCCCCTCCTCAACCCTGTTAAGTTTAGTAGAAGTGGTCTGCAGAGAGTTTTTACAAGCCAGGGGCCATGGGCATGCCACTAGGACCCCCCATTAACCTTGCCAAATTATGTCAAAATTTTTTTTGAGGAAATTGCCTGCACCAACTTTGGTGCCCAAGCTGCATATTCTGGCCTGGGGGAGCCGACTTAATTTGGCTGATGTCAGAAATTATATTGGATCATGATTAGGATCTCAGCGCTGGAATCGTATGACTCAGATCAGTTGCCCCAACTCTCTGGGACAAATCTAGGACGTTCATATCATGGGAACATCCCAATAAATTGTTCATACCAGGATTGAACAACTCAGCCCAGATGTCACAGCCACCCTTGTTGAATCTGGGAAATTCAAATCATGAGAACAGGACAACTTGTATGGTCAGGTTTTAGATTGGCACCATCAACCTGGCTTGGTCCCAAAAATAAAGAATAATTTGTAAAAGTTTTTTTAATTTTTTCCAGGATTTTAAACATCCCCCACCCCTCCCACACCAGCCAACCATATCCCATCGCTAAAACCCAGATTGCCCAATCTTATAAAACCTTTCCAACAAAATTTTCCCATTACTTAAGGCAGCTGCCCTGCCTGGAGGCTGTTGTCATTTCATTCTCTTACTTTCTCACGCTTTGCGCCAAATAAACCTTGTATACCCCACTCAGCTTGTCGCAGCCTCTGTCCGCTTAGTTTTAACATAAAAAATTCTGCTAAGCAATCAGTTGAAGCACGCTGCCACCCAGATTATTATCAAATGTTTGCCAACTAGATTATCCAGTCGATCAGCCCCGCCACATAGAGGCAGAACATAGCTATAATAAACCACTCACCCCTTTAGTAAAACCGCTTACATGTCCTTTACCACACATCTGTCAAATGAGAATCCATTCATTATTCTGCTGTGGCTTCTTGGAAGCTGCTCCCCCACTAGAGCAGCGCCAGAGTGGTCCTGCTCTGCTGATTTAAGACTTGGGACACCTATCTGGACCATCTGCTGATGGTCAAGCCTGATTATGGGGCCTGGAGCACCCCATTCAGGGAGACCTTGGCCCTAACACTATTCACGGGTTCCATCCCCCTCTGCTCTCCCCCTGATTGCATGGTGGCCCTTGTGCTGCCCCTCGTTAGTGCACAAACTCACTTATTCAAATCTGAAGGCCAGCAAAAATGAACACTTGAGGAGTTGTCATCATCCCTGCCTCCCCCACCCGCGGGGTTACCCCATAAGACACACGGTTGTCCCCATTGCTTCCGTATGGTTTTCCTTGGGGCCTGTCAGGATTGTGGGGGTGTTAGCATGTATCCCCTTAATATTTTTGGCCAGGAACCCAAAGTTTCAGGGTGTTGGTTTACCTGTTTTTACTTCGCTTGGTCAAGAAGTCTTTTTCCAGATACTATGTCTGGACAGGCAATTGCAAATATATATGCCTAATTTTAACTTAAAATAGGCGAAAAGAAAGTAAAGTGTGTCGTTTTTAGCTTAATACCACCTATATAAGGGTAATTGGGGAGGTGTTTCTGGAAGAGTATAAGCAGCCCAAGCCTAAATTTAAAATAAACAAATCGGGGATTTAGTGGAAGCCCAATTATCTTAGTTAAATTGCTTGTGCTCATCTCATGGCTCAGGTTTGAACCCTGAAGTTGGGTAGCTTTGAGGAGGCATAATTTGACAATGTCATATGTGGATAATCTAACTTTCAAAACTGTTGACTTTTGTTGATGATTATCCCCAACAGAAGTTTGGGCTTTTTGGTTGGTTTGAGATCGATTCCCATAATCTGACACATCTGAAACTGCCATATGGGTAGGAATCCTGACAATACCCCCATATAGATCTTGGAGCAGGAGGGAAAACAAATGTAGAAAGTGACTATGGGCGCTGTTTACTACTGTACTATAAAAACCTCTACGATTAAGTGTTCATTGCCCCGCTGATAAATGACCTTGTAAGGCCCTGACCAGTTGGTTCCCAATTTATTATCACAACCTCCATACTAATGATGGTATAAAAGAACTAGGCCACCCAGTTAGAAGGTGTGCAGGGGGTTATAATTATCAATAAATTGGTTAGTTCTCTACTTGTGGAAGCTGATAAGTTGTCAGAAGCTAGAGCCTGGAGTCAACTGATTTCATTAGCAAAGCTTAGCATAGTAACTTCAGGGGCGTCAGGGGATGCCTGATCTAATAAGGCCTCAACTCTGGAGGGCAACTGGGGATTTCATCCGTACAAAGCCTGGAAGGGTGACATCTTAATAATTTGGTTTTAGTTTAATAAATAGGCCATAATTACACTAGGCAATTATTGGGGCCAGTGCAGAGGGTCGGTCATAACCATTTTCCAAAGTGTGGCCATTAGGGTACCATTCACCAGCTCCACCATTTCATTGGTAGCAGTATTATAGGGAGTGGAAAATACCTGAGCGGAAAAGTCATCTCGGCTAAGTCATTTACCAGTGATGATCAGAAAACTTGCTCATTATTGGAGAGTATTATGTGAGGCCACCCATGCTGGGTGATTATCTGATTATATCAAAAAAGTGACAGTAGCTTTTGCTGAAGCGGAAGGTAGCGATACAGCTTTAATCCACTTAATTAAATGATTACGTCCAGGAGGAGAAACCAGTGACCATTAGAGGCTTAAGGGAGAGGTCCCACAACATCAATGCTAATATTATGTAAGGTTCTATAGGGTGGAACCACTGGATGTTGTGACTAGGGATTAGGTCTGGCTTAACTTTGGCATACCAGGTAGGACACCATTATTTCTGGATTGGAACAATCATTCCTTTCCATTAACATTAAGGCTTGAGCCACTGGTAATTTTACAAACTCTTTCGTGTCCAACTTTTTAATGTCCCTCAAGTATGACGTCAGTTCGCTCTGAAGATTGCACATAGGGCACCCATTATTGGGACACAAATTTTCACAATTGGCCATTTTTGACTTGAAGACCCGCAATTTTTGCTAATTCCTTTTGAAAGGTCGTGTATTTGTCTTTCCATAAGTACAGTTGAGTTAGGATGTCATAAAGTCAATCTTCCTTGGGGCAGTTAAAGATAATATGGGCAGTTGGGATAGGCAATCTTCATTTTGGTGTATGGGACCTGTGCAAGGGACGATGCTTAAACCGTAGTTTTAAAGTTTTAACGCCCATTGGGCTAAACTACCCTTTGAGATCTTAGTTTGCTGTAGCCATCACTGGGAATCATGGTCGGTAAAGATAGTGAAATGTTTCCCATATAGATAAGATGGGAATAGCTTAATAGCCAATAATAACGCCAAGCATTCACATTCCACAACGTTATAGTTGCGTTCATCTTTGGCTTGAGTTTTGCTATAAAAGGCGATATGATGGTCTACCAAGTTCTCACCATGCTGCAATAGGACGGCTCCAATGGCTATATCACTAGCATTAGTAAAAAGGAGAAAGGGTTCAATTAAAGTTTAGATGTATAAGTACTGGAGAGTGGGTGAGAGAGAAGCGTAATAGGTCAAAAGTCTGATGTTGCTCTTCTTTCCACTGTTAGGGTAAACCTTTATTCAATAAATATGAAAGAGGCTTGGAGGTGTCAGTAAAGTGGGGGATAAATGGTAATAATATCCCACCATCCCTAAGAAAACTTAAACATCTCGTATGATTTAGGGGGGACATTTTGGAAATCGCCTGAACCTTGTCATTCATCAGGGATATTCCAGCTTTACCTACCTTATGGCCTGAGAAATCCATTTTAATCTGAAAGATGGATCATTTTGATGGCTTTAATTTCAATAAAGCTTGCCTTAACTGCTGTAAATCTTGTCTATGATGATCTATGTGTTTGGTAAAGGTTCTTGAAAAAAATGATAGTATCGTCAAGATAAACAAACACACAAGAACTTTTTAAATCACCCAAAATTTACGTCCAAAGCATGTTGGAAGGTAGCAAGGGGAACTACATAACCCCTGCGCATTTTAGTGGGCTTGAACAATCCTTCACTTGAGATGTGGATGCATTTTTTACGATCCTCCAGTGATAAATCAGCTTTCCAGTACCCGCTGGCAATATGCATAGTTAAGGAAATAGTGGGAACCTGACATCAAACGTAAGAAGTCATCTATACGCGGCAATGGATAGCTGTCTTTTTAGTTATTGAATTGAGGTGGCGATAATCCATGAAAACACAGTGACCACCATCCTTCTTTAAAATCAATAGAAGTGGGGAAGCCCATGGGCTTTTAGAAGGCACAAATAAACAACTTCCAACATTTGCTTTAGCTATAGGGCCACTTGAGATTCCTCAACTTTTTTTTTCTGTATGGCCGATATTTGAATGGAGGGTGAGCCTCAGTCTTGCTTTGGTGAAATACTCCAAACACTTATCAATAATCACTTGGTCCTGAGGAAAATATATTGCAATACTCCTCGAGGTCTTCAACGTTCTGTCAATTTTAGGGGTGAGATTGTCACTAATTTTACTTTCAACCAGAGCTATGGTGGGTATGGGTGAACCCTAAAATCTTGTGGTGAGTCAAAACAACTCACATCAGCGATATTATGATAGGGCATAGTTTTGCGTAAGCAATAGGGCATACCAAGGGACTTGGATGGTTTCAGTTGTTAAGTTCCTTAATAGAATAGATATATATTTCCCATAAACAGGATCCAACATTTCAGGCAGGTCAACGCTTCTTTAGTTGATAGGTTAGGTGGCCACTTAGCTCCAAAACTTGGTTAGAAGGGATGTGAATTATGATTTCCGTATCCACAATAACTTTTGATCCAGAGGGTATAGTGATAGGATGAGGGGCATACAGAGGGATCCTCTCTTCGGCATCCACAGCCTCCTTGGGTAACTTAGTTCTATTTCCTAAAAATTGGTACTCAATTTTGCAAATGGATGATGGAAATATAAGGAAGTATGTCCTGTTTTTAGGGGCTCTTATATTTTTGACTGGGAGTTTGAATATTAAAGAATCTGATACCCTAGTAGGGATAGATATTTTCCATGTAGTTGATGATGCAGTTAAACTCCTGCATCAATTGACTCCAATAAGCAACTCATATTTATCATTTTCTAGTGCAATGGCTGGGGCAGTAATTGATGACTTCCCAATATGAAGGGGTAAAACAGAGTAAGCTCATATCACCATAGTAGACCGACTACCTGCCGTCTCATATTTAGCTTTGTTGCTGCAAGTCTGGAGCCATTGCTATCTTTTGGGTAAGCTGGGAGAAAATAGGGTAACTGGAGAACCAGTGTCAATTACGACAGGACTTTACTCTTATAGAATACTACTCCAACTTGAACCACCAAATATCCAAATTGAGAGTTATAGCTAATAGACTTTCTTTAGGAAGCTGCAGTGAAGCATGCGGAGGATTCTGCTGTGGCCATGCTCGGGGTTGTTCAATGTATTTAAAAGCTTTATCTTCCAAGGCTTGGCTTTCTATAGAAGAGCTGACCACCAAAATATGTTTGAGTAACTGACTAACATAGAAGTAAGAAAGTTGGAGGTTTTATTTACTTGAATAGACAGAGGGACTTCAACTTCTGATGGGGCAGATAACACAAACAACTGGAAGTACTGGGGATACAGCTAGACCTAGAACAAGGGTCTTTAGGCATTTGTTTTCCGTCATCATAGGGAGCCTCTTGCCCTATACTGATTGATCTTTTGCTGACTTATGTTGAAGGATGCGGAAGTCAGTTACAGTTTGGTTGTTTTCTGCAATGAGTGCAGTATAAATAAGGTGTAGGCGAATTGGGGGGTTTAATGGCTAATACTTGGGACTGGGACCTATTGGTATTAAAAAGAGGTGGACCGCTGGGTTTATGTAGTTCAATTAGAATTTCTAGTATGAGCTCTATAATATGAAGAAGGGATTTTAAGTTAGACTTTACCACTTTATGATAAAATAAGATACTAGGCATATTTTTAAACGCCAAAATGCAGCGTTGATGGCACCATATAATGTAAGATGATTTCCTGCAACCAGAGTTTGTGCTTTGAGGTAAAACCAGAGGGTAAATTCACTAACAGTTTCCCCTTACTAAAGCTGATACATTTAAAGGTCTATTTTTGATTAGATAAAGTTTAGTCACTCTTAAATAACCAAAGCAAGGCAGCCTTGGAATCAATCCAAGTATAGCAATGCATCAGATGGAGGACCATAATGTCTTGATCCATGCAGTTAAGACAGTTAGTCAAGTGTTTAAGTTGATGGATGTCAGTGACTTCTTCCATAGAATTTTCATAACAAAATAAAAAGGAGAAGATACTTCCTTTGCTAGGGATGTACTTCAAATTTTAAGATTTGAACATGCCATTGGGGGGTATATGGGTAACAACATTTATTGACATAGGGGGACCATTTTCACCTAAATTAGAACTGTTATTGCTTGACGTTTCCTTAAGATGGAGGGCGTTCGCTTTATTTTGTAAGGTGTTGATATCCTCATTTTTTGAGTCTACCTAATTGTGGGCGGTATGAAGGGCCAATTTGATGTCAATAAGAGGGATTACTGCACCATCTAGTACTAAAAAAAAGAGGGATTACTGCTGAATTTCACTCTTGAGCTTGGTAGTCACATCTCAAAGTTTGAGATTTTGTTGCTCAAGGGTGAGAATTAGTTGCTCCAACCCATGCATCATAGAAGGTAGATTTTTGTTGAGACTTTAAGGTGTTCTTGATCTAATATGAGATCAGACATCGCTTTGGTATTGTTCATAGCTGGGTTTTTTATTATATTTCTCCATGAATTTTAAATGAACCTGGCAGGGAGCACAAAATTTTGTCAGGATTGAGGGGGTTTTATCACATATCTCTTAATATCCTTGGCCAGGGGACCAAAAGTTTCAGGGTTTTGGTTTACTTGTTTTTACTTCTCTTGGTTGAGAAGTCTTTTCTAGATACTTTTTCTGGACATGCAATTCCAAATTTATATATACCTAATTACAACTTAAAATAGACGAAAAGATAGTATAGCATAAAGTTTATTAGCTTAATTCCAGCTATATAAGGGTAATTGAGGAGGTATTATAAGGAAAAAATAAGAAGTCCAAGCCTAGATCTAGAATAAAGAAATTGTGGATTTGGTGGTAGCTCAATCATCTCAATAGAAATGCTTGTGCTCATCTCATGGCTCAGGTTTGAACCCTGAGGTTGGGTAACTCTGCGGAAGCATTATTAGACTGTGTCATTTGTGGATGGTGTCCAACTTTTAAAATTGTTGACTTTTTGTAATGGGCAGGTTCACGCCAATATGTGACGAATGAATTGGGCAGTAAGAGCCAAGTTACTGACCATACTAGGTACAGGCCTGCAGAGGCTTATCCCCAAACCTAACCATTATGTCTCATTGTTGCCACATATTCCTAGACCACTGTTCCCACAGTGCTGCACATCAGTAGCAGGGTCTGGGAACAGGAAAGGGTTGAAAATGATGCCAATGCCACACTGAGCTCACTGGCGGAGCTCATGAATTTGATCCAAACTAACTATTTTACTAAATAAGTTCAATAAATCTGAGTTTAGCAAAATCTTTTATTTCTGATTTACTCATAGAAGACACAACTGCTCTATAGGGCTGCAGCGCCTTCCCTTAAATAATGCGCTGCAAATATCAAATAAGATTTCTTTTTAGTTAGACTCTTCTGAGCCCCGACCACCACATTGTTAGTAAATATTCACCATCCAAGCCCCACATAAACCTGTCATCATTCCATGGAGGTGATTCAGATTCAGGATGACGATTTTGTCCAGTTACAAACTTAATAAATTTAGCGCATATTGAATCAGGGCCACATTCAGATTGAACTCCACCCAATCTAAATCAATGTACGGATCAGGTGCCTCCCTATTCGTTACATCACCCCCCTGTGAAGACCAGGACTCCTGGACCTTCTCTGCGCACTGCGCACAGTTCCCATCACTTGCCACGTCAACTCCTCTACCAGATAGCCCTTTCACTTCACCAACAGCTGCTGTCAGCCTCTCTCCCACTTGGCATCCAGTATCCATTCCACCTCATATTCTGTTATATACCCCTTCTCTAGGATTCAGCGAACTGGGGCGCTCTGGCCCCTCACTTTCAAAAAGCCTGTAGCTGAGATGTGTGAATCACCAGATGGGCTCTGGAACCCACTGGTAAACTCAAATTGAAGGCAACCTGATTAATAGCTCAGATGATCCAGTATGGGCCCAAAAACTTTGGATCCAGCTTATGACTCTTGACTGGGATGGCATAGTTCTTGACAACTACCAAAACCCAGTCCTCAGGTTCAAACGCCAGATCCAGCACCCTATGCCGATCTGCCTGATGCTTCTGCTGAGCTACTGCCTGCTCCAAGTTTCCTCATAGTATCTTTCTGATTTCTGACATGGTAAAAATTAATTCATCTGCCCCCTGAAATATTCCACCAGCAGATCCCCCATTCAATTTAGGGTTGAGACCATGGTTTGCAAATAATGGTGACATTCCCGACGAGGATTGAGTGTGGTTGTTGTAAGCAAACTGGGCCATCTAGTCCCATGATACCCAATCATCCTGTCAGCCAGACACGTAACACTGCAGTTACTGTTCAAGTATCTGGTTCACCCTCTCCATTTGACCTTAGGATTGAAAATGGTACACTGAGGACAGACCTGGTCTGATTTCCAAAGTTCCCAGTAGACTTGACCAGAATTGTGAAATGAATTGTGGGCCACAATCCAAAATGACTTCTCAGTTAATCCATGACGGGAAAACACCTCATTGATGAAAATCCTTGCTGCATCCTTCGCCAAAAAAACTCCCAGTGCATGGGAAGAACTCAGCGTATTTGGTAAGTCTATCCATGACCAGCATAATTGCGTCCTTCCCCTGCAGCTTTGGAAGTCCCACTATGAAATCAACGCTGATCAAACTCCAAGGGGTCTGCAGAATTGGTAACAGATTCAACTTACTAGATGGCAGTTTTCTCAATGGCTTTGACTTCACACATAACAAACACTCCCACACGTACTTCTGGACATCCTTACCAAGGCCCAACCATGAATAATCCCACTGTACTAACTCAATTGTCTTCCCTACTCCCGGATGACCCGCCAGTGGATGGTCATGAAAAGCTCAGATTACCTTCCACCATAATGATGTGTTAGATACCCATACACATGACTTGTGGTATAGCACCCCAACCCTCTTCATAAAATTTGCATGGTACTGGTGCGGCCAACTCTCCATCATCTCAGATGTCAACCTTCATGTGAACTCTGCGCTCTTCTGCATCCAGTGAACTTCCTCCCCCAACTCACCCCCCATCTCCAACCATCGCAAATTGATCCAGTTGAAGATCATCGCCGAGTTGAACTCCTCCAATTCCCCCTTCTCATACACAAAAGCTACATCTCAGCTCAACCACTCTGCCAGGACATTAGAAGCCCCAGGCCTGTACTCCACCCAGAAATCATAGCGGACCAACTCCACATGACATCTGTCCTGTCGCTGGTTCATCTTCCTGGGTTGGTGATAGTACTCTAAGGTTTTGTGGTCCATTCAAATAACAAAAGGATGCCAGGCATAGAGCAGGTGGTGCTTTCATTCACGCAAGGCCACCATCACCGCCAGCAGTTCCTTATCATATATTGGGTAGTTTGTTTCTTCGAGGAGCAGCTTGCAGCTGAACTAACACTTGGGATGCTCCAACCCATCTTCCCCTCCTAAAGCAATACCACCCCCACAGAATAATTTGAGGCATCTGTCTCGACCACCAAGTGGTTCCCAGGATCCAGATGGGCCAGTACAGGTGCAGTAAGTAGCTTACCATTTAGTAATTCCAACGCCCGCGCTTCCTCCCTCCCCCATATGAATGGAACGTCCTGGATCATACTCGTGAGATGTAAGGCTGTCTGGTAAAGATTCTTTACAAACTGACAAAGGAAGTTCAGGGTACCCGAAAAACTTCACATCCCTGTCTGATCCATGAGGGCCTTCCATGCCCGTACTGCCTGAAGCTTATCTGGACACACCCCCAATCCATTCCAAAATACCACGTTGCTGAGAAATGTCACTAAACTCCGGTTGAACTTGCACTTGGAGGGCTTCAACCTTAAACCCATTTGGCCAATTACCCCCAGAACTTCCCAAACATCTCGTACATGATCTTCCTGGGACTGCGAGAACACTGGAATATCATCCATATAAGTGGCACAGAATTGTCAATCATACCCCAAGAACATGGTCAATCATCCGTTGGAACACTGCCGGAGCATTCCTCAGCCTGAATGGCCTTACCCGATATTGGTACACCCCCTAGGTGGCATTTGAATGCCGTATATTGTTGATGCTCAGGTCTCACTGTAATCTTATTAAATGCATCCACAAGGTTGAGCTTCATAAACATCGTGCATCCAGTAACCATCAGAAGAATGTCCTCCAAAAGGGGTATTGGATATGGATCCAGCTCCATGACCATGTTTAGACGTCATAAATCAACACATGGGCGCAAATCGCCACTCGCCTTCAGTACTAACAACACAGGAGACACCACTGGAGACATGGAGGGCTTGATCAAACCCTTGTTCAACATGGACTCCACATGGCTCTCCAATGCTCCCTGGCCCATTCATTTAGAGCATAGACCGGACATCCCCTGGGAAGATCCAATTCCTCCTTGAAAATGAAACAAAAATGCAAAAGAACCCGTAGGGGAAAAGGCGAACTTCTAATGGGACCAGATATGTCAACGAAGTCACTGTATTAAGGTGACAGCTCTACCTCCTGCATTCCCACTAAGCTCCTGCATCCACTCGGGACGTCACCCCCAACCTTCATCTTCCATGTCATCTGAGGTCCAATCTGGAGTGATAAGATAATTGTTTTATGCAACACATCGATCCATGGAAGGAAATGATGCCACCCTCGCATCCCAGCACTATGGGGTGGGCCAGATTCTGGATTGCACAGAAACCCTCTTTTCAACCAAAAGGGGTTCTGCCAAATGAAAATCAAGGGCTCCAGAACCCACAGTGGGGCTCTTCTCAATACATTGGCAAACACCAAATCAGGACCCCTTCTCATTTCTAACTGCAAACGTTATGCTAAGGCAAACTCCACATAATTTTCCAGCCCCTGTACCCACTAGAGGCAGCACCTTCTCGGTCCAGCCATGTGAGTATAACTTGACTGGAATAAATAACCTAAGATAAAGCGAAGAAGAAGGTTTAATGTTAGAAGTACTCTCAGATTGCAAATTTTCAGATAAGTAGGTTGGGGACTATAGCTCTGCCCGGGTCCCTGACCTGTTTTTCCTGACCCCTCACTGCTACTCTGACGGGATCCCCCAAGGATATTCCCAAAACTCCGTGGAGGACCCCGCCAGCCTCCTCATCCTCTGCTAGCAATGACGGGTGACTGGACCCTTCCTGGGGACATTAAATCTTCTCTACAGTTCTGTGCCAACGCCAATTGCTTTTCTACTTGCATTGCTAAGTCAATCTCCTCTGCCAACGAGCCCTGAACTTTAGCAGCCGCCATGGCGGCTAACATGTCTGCCTGCAGCCCTTGTCTAAACATTCACGATGATTGCAAATTGAGACCCTCGCTTCTTTCACCAATGGCCGTAAAATCCGCCCATATTCTTCAACCAAACCTCAGCCCTAACCTACCATCAGCAGAGATGACCACTCCTCATCCTGCGCCTCATCCATACAAGCCACCCGGTCAATCCAGTCCACACACTCATCCATGGATCTGGGCTGGCGTCCTTGCTCTTCAACTAACTCTTGCACCCACCCAGAAAGTTCCAGGGGTAGTGCCTCCATGATCTGCGCTATCTGCAATGAGAAAGGGTTCTCCCCACCTGTTGCTTGAGCCAACTGCTCCTGAAAATGAATCCACAACACCATTTGGTGAATCTTCTCTAAGGCTTCCATAGGCAAAGCTGCCCGACCTTTTGGGGATACAAGTCCCCAAGGCATTCCTCCATCCCTATGGCCTTGAAACACACTCTTGGATCACCTCTCTTATTATGAACATGAGCAAGAAGCTCACCATCACCACCATCAACACATGGCGGTACCATTCCTCCCCGCCTGTGACCACCTCATCTTCTTGGGGCCCCACAAAACTGATAAGGAAGTATTAGAGTTGTGTCTAATGTAACAGGTGGGTTTGCGCCAATACACGACAAATGAATTGGGCAGTAAGAGCCAAGTTACTGACCATACTAGGTACAGGCCTGCAGAGGCTTATACTCAAACCCAACCACCATGTCTCATTGTTGCCACATATTCTTAGACCACTGTTCCCACAGTGCTGCACATCAGTAGCAGGGTCTGGGACCAGGAAAGGGTTAAAAATGATGCCAATGCCACACCAAGCTCACTGGTAGAGCTCATGACTTTGTCTGATCTGACTATTTTACTAAATAAATTCAATAAAATCTGAAATTTAGCAAAATCCTTTATTTTTGATTTCCTTGTAGAAGACACAACTGCCCTACAGGGCTGCAGCATCTTCCCTTAAATAATGCACTGCTAATATCAAATAAGCTTTCTTTTTTAGTTAGACTCTTCTGAGCCCTGACCACCTCATCATTAGCAAAGGTTCGCCATCCCACCGGATCACCATACATGCCCCGTGTAAACCTGTCGTCATTCTGTGGAGGTGGTATGGATTTGGGATGGCGATTTTGTCTAGTTCCAAACTTACCAAATTTGGCGCCCATTGAATCAGGGCCACATTTTATCGAAGTCAACCCAATCCAAATCAATGTACAGATCAGTTGCCCCCTGATCAATTACACTTATGTTGACTATTATCCCTGGAAGAAGTTTGGGCTTCTTGGTCAGTTTTGTATCAATTCCCATAATCCAACGCATCCAAAACTCTCATTTTGGGTATGAATGCTGACAGGGCTTATGGTATGCTATTTTAACTTTTGCTTCCCTTAAATACCCAGTAGAACTCCACTTTTACAAGTCACTTGGACTACTGTGACTATGGCATACTGGCCCTCTACTGGGTGCTCACGAACCCTGATTGGGAGCCCAGTCTTATTCTTATTACTTGAATTCATGAATAGAGTGTTTGTAGCCCCTCCTGTTGTCAATAAGGGCTGCCTGATTTAGAATAAGAGGGGTATTTATGCCGACTATTACTTGGGTGCAGTATTATTAAAGGAAGGGGTCAATGTTTAGGAACCATATTGGGACTCATTGTCAATTAGCCTTCTGTTGCGTGGGGCCATGTTGCTAAACAACCATGCCTGAAGATGTTCCAATATATGGTAGTGAAAACAATATATGACTTCTTGGAGGGTGGGAGTTGTTCTTTGAAAAGAATCCATTATATCAGGATGATTTTCCATAGTGTTATTGCCACTATTAACGCATGGAGAGATAGATCAATAGGTGACTCCATGTTTAATGCAAACATGTTTATAGATAAGCTAAATATCTACTCATTGCCTTGGCGGAATAGGCGAATGACCTCCTTTCAGATAGCTACCAATGGTGAATAATGTTCTAGGTGGTGTATTAAACATCCATATTGGCCACAAATTGTGCTTTAGATTGGGAGGTGTTAGATCCCTTTGCCATATAATACACTCTCCACATGCATCTCCATACATGTGCACATATCCTGGGTTGTAGTAGTGGACGGTGTGTGTATCTCCAGATCATCCTCTGGGTATCCGATCTATATTGCATATCCTTTATATCCAGGTAATCATTACTGGCAATGGTACTCAGATTACGGTTTATCATGTTGTTTATAACCAATTGCCCATTAACTTCATTTCTCTAAGTTAGCTTGAGGCTTCATTTGTTAGTCTGACCACTTATATGGATCTTCCATTCTACTCTTCTCATGGCAAGAAGTACATGTTTAGAGTGAACAGGGGTGCCATGTAGTCCTGCGGTGGTTGGGTGAGATTCCAGATACCTAATCAACGAGCTTGATGATTTTAATTTCTTATTCAGAGAGCACGTGCAAAGTTTTCTCTTGCTGCTCAGGCTCAATGTAGGTTTAGAAGGTCTGGAATAGTCACCTGATCTATCCAGGTTCCTAGTATCTATATGTTCGTTCTACATAATTTTTGTTAGCCCATAACTCCATTATCCCTAGGGCCAAATAACATCTAAAGTTGCACAGGATTTTTGGTTTAGATCAAAGCCACCCTGTATTAGAGCAAAAATTTTTGTAAAAAAAGACGGGAAAAAGCGATTTCATGGGCCTAAAACCAAGTGATTGATAATTTTGTGGAGTAGGAAAGCACAATTCGTCCAGTTAGACTAGTGTGTTGTTCATGCAGATAAACAATGAGTTTTGTTATCTTATCCAGGATATTGATTCTTTATCATGATGTTGGTGTACCCCCTGACTCAAGCCCTACTCCCCTGTTGCAGATAGGTCCACTTTCTGCTTGGTAAAAGAGGGAAGTTCAAGAGGGGCGATTAAGGAGTTTCGCCCGCTAGATCTGGTGAGGAGTTTTTTGGGTTTTTTAATCTGCTGACCCAAAGTGGATGGTTCCCACTGGGCCTAATATTTTTCTGTGAGTATGAATTCAGTTTTTTCATCATTAAAAAATGCGTTGCTGATAATGAGTTTTCTTGTATTGTCTTCTTAAGTATGTGAGAATCACGATTGTTGGAGATGCCCCCCACACAGTCATCAGCAAGAACCATCATTTTGATTGGTTGTTAGCCATGGACGTTGACTCCATTTATGAGGGCATTTGTATTTAGTTTATTGGATCAAGACTAAAATTATATAAAGGATGGCTTAGAGGGTCACCTTGCTGGAGTCCTCTTTGTATCAAACTATATTAGTTAGAAAATTTGCTCCACATATAACCATGGTGGCTGACTCAGTGAACAGCATCACCCAGTTTTTCAAATCTGTTTGGAGGTTTAAATTTTTGAAGGCAAGCCATAAGATAAGTCCAGTTCACCCAGTTAAAGGCTTTCTATTGATCTACAAAAACAAGCGCTCCAGAGGCTTTAGTTGGCAGACATTAGCAATATTGTAAATAATGTCCCATAAGGATATTCTTGGGACAATTCCATATTTTGAAGAGGAATTTCACTTTAGTTGCAATTTTCCCTAGCCGTTTAGCCATATAATTTTGCGAATAATTTGGTGTCAGTGTTGGTTAGGGAGATTGTGCGCCAGTTGGATAGCTTCAATCTATCTTGCTTTTTAAGGAGAGTAACTGCATATGCTTCTTGACCTCCAGTAAAAAGGCATGTTTCCATAATACATTAGTCTATGGACGTTAAAGGAATATTAGTGTGTTTTTTTATTATTTATAGAATCCATAGAGAAGCCCATCAGGGCCAGGCATTTCCCTCATAGTGCACTGAGACACACTTCTGATAGATCCTCTCGTGAAATTAAGTTGATTAAATTATTGGATTGAACTGCAGTGCCAATATGTGCACTGGCGAGAAAATTCTTCGATTTTCTCTGGTTCAACTGGGTCAGATTTATCTAAATTTGGTTTAAGACATGTGCATTTTAGTTGCGACTGACTCCAGTGTTTTGCTATATAATATCCAGCCGTCAGACCTGTGTGTAGGTACAGTGCTCTTATAGGAGTAAAGCCTTCAGAAAAAATTAAACATGTTTTACAGCCTTTATATTTTTTTGCTGAAGTGAACACCAACGTGGTGTTGGTGGTTACATACCAAATTGTTTAAGCATGCAGATACCTCAAATCATTTATGCCCCCATCCAGGGCTGTATCCTGTGCATAGGACCTTAATTTCCAGTGATTGATTTCAGCCAAATTATGTTTAATGAAAGCTGAAGCTTCCTAGAATCTCCTTGATGCTGTATACTTGATCTGGTGCAGTGTTGATTTTTAAAATTTTCCCAGGTGCCCAGCAGGTCTTAACAGAAAGGTGTTTGAAAATCTCATGTTGAAGATATTTCATCCACCCAGGAATAAAACTCCCAGTCAGTTATTTTCTGGGTATGAACTTTTCTTTCTCGTTGCAATCACTATTGCAACCTATTCAATTCAAGACTGAATCTAGTTTGATAATCTCACAGAGGAGATTAGTCTGCACCTATGTCAGGGAGCAGTTGGGCAAGCAAGGTAAGAGGAGCAGGTGGAAGGCCCGCGGCCTCCAACGTTCAAAAACACCATGGAGAATCCAGCAGAATTGACAAAAATACTAAGAAACTGGCAGTCACTATTTCCCCGGAGATACTCGCATGACAAGCACGATGCAACCAGTACATCAACACGCCACACTCCCAGCCACTTTCGTCGTTGGAATTTGGAGTCCGCATGTTTCTTGACATCCAAAAAATGGCCTTATGGGAAAAATTTTGTGAAGATGTACACACAATTTTCCTGACCGTGGTGTACATCGCACCTCAAAACATGTCACGCGGTTGGCTGGACCTAGGTTTCAAAAGCAAAATGGCAGCAGATGAGGCTGCAGTGGTGCGCGTAGTGGTCAACCTCCCCAAAGGGCAATGGGTCATCGAAACTAAACGCACCAGATGGACAAAATCAAACCAAATTTTCCTCACGTTCAACTTTTTGCCTACTACAGTAAAACGTGACAATTTGGAACAACACCTGAAAGATGGTCTCGCCGTATATGGCGAAATACAATCTTTCAAAATGCAACGCTTCACGCTGATGCCACACCTGTGCATCAGCAAAGCCATCGCAGTTCTGACCCCAACTGAGGAGATCACGAAGGACCTAACCCAGATCCCGCACTCCACTTTTATTGATATTGCAGGGCATACCACCCACCTATTCCGGGTGACCGTGGACAGCGCACCCCCCATTTGCACCCACTGTGATGCATTTGGCCATAAGGCACATGCATGCCCTATCAAGGAGGGCATCACATTCTAAGAGCACCCCTCGGCGGCCATGGCCAGCGGAGAGGTGCACTACAAACCAACTGCAAGCACCAAGGAGGCCTTCCCGTGGGGAGCACAAGGCTGCTACCTACTGGTAAAGCCTATCTCCCCACAAGAGCAGAAGAAGGCTAAGCAGGCCCGTAGAGCCACGGCCAAGGAAGCGGCCAAAGCCACCACTGCTATCCCACACTCACAACGCCAGGAGGACATGGAGACCTTCGCGGCAGAAGCAACTTGGGAATCCATCAACCAATCAATATTGGGAAGCCCATGCCGAGTGGGCCACTCAATCTGAGGATCCGATGGGAGATTTGATCTCGCCCAATTGTTGCACCCAAGCTCCAATTGAAACTGACTTTGGACCCATCCCAACTAAAATTTTTTTGACATACTCAATGGTGCACCAAACTCACTGTACCGCAAAAAATTCGTCCAATGTCAGGAAAATAAAAAGCGAAGGCTAAAGCCAATGCAACTCTTTCCACAAAAATCAACAAAAACTCTGATAGTGTTACTGCTAATACCTGCACTGCTGTGAAGGTCCGCGGGGATCTAGAAGAGGATGGTGGGCCCGGGTGCCCACCCCCTTGCACCTAAGGTGTGAGGGGGGAAACCTTCACCATAGGGACGTTGAATATCACCGGACTCAAGGCTTCCCCATCCTGGGCTAGGAAACTGAGTTTCTTATAACACAATTTACCCGTGGAAACCTGGCCATCCAGGAGTCCCACTGTCCACAAGGTTCTGAGGAAGCTTGGAAAACAATGCTCCTCCCATCCCTATCCTTTTGGTTGATGCACTGTGGGGTGCTAATTCAGAAAAATAATTTTTCAAATTTTTATCCATAGAAACATTCCTAAATGGCCGAGTGCTTGTTGTCACCTTCTCATGGGCTGACGTAGCACATGCAATCATCAACATCTATGCCCCAAATGGTGCACGTGAGCGTCGGGAAATTTTTTCGTTGGTCAAATCCCTCCCACTACCCCCAAACTCCTTCATAGTCGGCGACATATACTGTTGGCTAAACACACCAACAGACTGGTGGCCTTCCTCACCCCACGCCCCCCAGGGTCACATAGAACTACATGTTCTAAAGGCCACCCTCCGGTTAATGGATGTGCTGCTGTGGCATGCCCCACTGCTCATAAACATGACACAGCCCCACATCAACAACAGCCAATTAAGGTCCATTACCTGCATCGACATTATTCTAATGCTGGCGAAATTTCAACCCCACATCTCCCACTTCAAGACAACAAAATTGGAATTCTTCTGACCATCGACTGGTCTTTCTAACCTACCACCTACCTGTCACAGCTGCTAAGGCCCCACATTGGTACAAAATTTGCCCCCCCTGAGCTTGGGTCGCCAGGATTTTCCACGTGGGTGGAAGAGGCAACTATGGGAAAAAAGTTTGTTGCACCATTTTGCGCGGACCCCATTTCCACATGGGCAACTTTCAAAGATGACACCATCTGCCACTCTCGCCATCTCTCCTCCAGATGCTCACAAGCCACATCAGCAGTTATCTCGCACGCTCTGGCAGAATTGGCACACTTGGAGTCCAACATCCCAGCTACAGTATACAGCTCTGCATGGGGACAGAAGTGGGTGTTGGCAGCTGCCCACCTCAACGCACTCAAAAGACAACACAAACATTGGGTTTGTGTTCAGTACAGGGCCACACACATCACAAAAGGCGACAAGTGCACCGCACATTTCTTTAAAAAAATTTTCGCACCACGCCAGAGCGTGGCCTGCACACAGGTGCAAAGATCGGATAATTCCATTGTGGATACACTGGCAGAAGTGGCAATCGATATGTAACAGTATTACTCCAAGTTGTACCACTCTGACCCAATTCAGCTGGCCGAAGTGGCGGAATTTCTCAACCAAGCCCAAATCTGCTCCATTTTCCAATACCCAGAAATAATGAATTTGATTACTCTGAACAAATTATGGACAGCCATTCGTGATGCACCAAACCGAAAATGCCCAGGCCCAGATGGCATTCCATATGAGTTCTACAAAAAATATTTCAAATATATATCCCCATTGCTGCTCGCCTCACTTAACCAAAGCCTGATGGAAACGCGCCTCCTACCAGGAGGACATGAGGCCTTCACTGTCACACTCTTCAAGAAAGGGGATAAGCTAGACTTATCCAACCGTCACCCTATTTCTCTAACAAGCACAAACAAAAATTTTAACAAAAATCATGGCTAACCGTTTAGGGACTGTAGCATTTGCCACCATCTCCCCAGAACAATTTAATTTCATCCCCAGAAGGTCGATTTGGGATAACGTGCACTCTGTGGCTAATGTATGTCAGTCCACAGCCTCTGGGGCACTTGTATTCTTGGACCAACAAAAGGCCTATGATAGAGACCATCTAGTACTAAAAAAAAGGCCTATGATAGAGTAAACTGGGAATACCTCAGGGCCTGCCTCCATCAATTCCGCCTACCCCCTCACTTCATCAACTGGGTAATGCTTCTCACAGAATCTGCAACAATGGCAGTGCGTGGCCCTGGCTTCCTAACAGAAGTAGTCTGCCCTCAAAGGGGCTTGCGACAAGGAGACCCCCTCAGCCCACTCTTATACAACTTCAGCCTTGACCCACTACTGCGAAATGTGAATGCCCAACTCACTGGGGTCCACGTGCCAGGCCAAGCCCCAATCAAGATAATGGCGTTCACAGATGATTGTATGGTGGGGGTGTCTGATAATCAAGATGCACGCGCTCAAAGCTCTCATCCAGGAGTATTCCTGGGTAAGCAACGCGGCACTGAACGCTTCCAAAACCAAAATCATCCTCCTTGGTCAGTTTCAGAACTGCTGGACCCCAGCAATTAGTTCCCAAACCAGCCCATCTGCTCGCCCACGTCCTCGCCCTACTAATTCAAAACACACCGCCCCACTGGTGCTCTCCTTTGCGCCACGTCCTACCATAGGACCAGTACGCCATCTGGGCGTGTGAATGGAGGCAGGTGGATACGCATCAGCAGTAATGGAGTGCCATATTCTGGATAACGTGACGAAGCGAATTGCCTCTCTCAGAGCCCACCCTACTTCCCTTACTGGCAGGATTGTTTTAGCCAACTCCATGCTCCTCTCCAAAGTCTGGTTTGGAGCCCATGCCATCCTCTTCTCCCCAAGCTTCTACAAATCCTTGTACGCCTTGCTGCAAGGATGGCTTTGGTCAGGCCGCCTTCCACCAGTGCGGCTAGACGTCATGTTTGGCCCTCAACATCATGGTGGCATGGGCCTGCTTGACTTCAAAGCCCATGCCACCAAGATCCTGGGTACCTGGATCGCGGCCGTCACCATCCCTACACTCCCATCCCAACACTGGTCCCGCGCGGCCTGCTCCAACTTCTTCCGCGCCTTGGGCCTCAATAATCCATCAAACCCCCACTCCCTGATGAAATACCTCGCTTCACATACATTGGCCACAGGTCCTCACGGGACTAAAACCCACTACAAACGATTACTCCTCTCCATGCGGAGCGCTGAGTGGAGAATTCGTATTAGCGGACATACAACCCAAAGAGGCCGCCCCTCTCCTCAGTTCACACAAGAGGTACAGGGGCTACCCATCCATGATGGCGTGATCTCCATTCGACCCCATGTCCTATCCAGAGTGGACTACCTGGACATGATGGACATCCCATACTCCATTGAGACCCAAAAAAATATCTAGAAATATGTACACCATCCTCTGTTGCAACCTCAAGTCCGCTCCCATGTGTGGCGCTGCCTGAGGCGGGTGTACCATACAGCTGAGCGCTCTAACACTTTACACTCATCCTGTGTCGTGTGTGGCCAGTATGGAACGCTGTTATACCGCCTGGAGAAGTGCCCTACCTCTAAAGTGATATGGCGCGAAGTTCAACGTCTTCTGGGCCAGGATCAAACGCATCCCTTCAGTCTGTCAAGAGATATGTTCGCTCTATCAATGGCCTCCCCCTTCTGCCCTCCCTTCATGCTTTGATGGTTGCAATCGCCATGTGGACCATCCACACGATTGTCTTAGATGCCATCGCAGGCTCCACCCCCACCCTCCCAGAAGCGGTAAACAGATTCTGGTCCCATTTGGTGGACCACTTTCAAGCGTGGATGTTTGGATGCCTCCCACCACGTCGCTGACAGCTGGTCTCCTCCTGGTTCCCAGTCTGGTTCATCAAATCAGACCCCTTCCTCCACAAGTGCTCAATTGTGGCTATGGCCCCTCCACACGTTTCCTCCCCTCCCCATATCTGGCGTCCCCACTGGCAACAAGAGATAGCATCGCTTTTTTGGGGTGCCTCCCCTGGTACTAAGTTTTGTCTCTTCTGAGTCATATTTGGAAGTGTCCGTCCCACGGTCAGCCTTCCCCGCAATAAATTTAAATTTTTATTTTAAATTATTTTCTGGGTATATTCTGCACTACCTAGGTTCTCAAATGATTGGTTTGAATGCTGTGAAGGACACCAAAACCAGCTGATAATTAGTAAATTCTATTGTTGGGACCATCTAGTACTAAAAAAAATTAGTAAATTCTATTTGTTGTAGTTTTAAATTTATAAATTTTGTTTCATAAAAAACAGTGCGAGTATGAGGTCTATGAATGAAATTAATATTAGTTTATTGTTATGCACATGAGGGCGAGTCATCTTCTTCAGGAAGTCGATTGTCTGGGTAAAGTATTATTTAGGCTCATGGTGTCTTATAACACGAGAAGTTCCACATGCCCTTGTGGTGCCTCCTCTGTGTGTGGCCAGTGTCAGTGTTTAGGTTACTCAGCAGTTCATGTCTTCCATAATGAAGGTGTTTGCTGGGAGATCGAGGTGTGTCAAGGCTGAGAAAAATTCATACGATCTTGTTCACAGGTTGGTGCATAAACACTGGCTCTTGTGTGAACCTCTTCGTTCCAGAAGAAGGTAACATCTATTACATAGCCATCAAAAAACGAATTTTTATTAGTTGATTTATAATTGTAATTGCACATAGGATCAAACCACAGTACTACGACCTAAATGATAGTGTTTGGAGGAGCATTTTTTCTCGCTCCTCTCCTTCCCTTGTGGACAGGTGGTTTCCTGAACCGACAGGATGTCCACAGGGGGTAGTGTAGGAGACTGAAATTCTTGTCCCAGGACATTAAGGCCATGTGTCCTGCTATGTTCAACGTACCTATCTCTACTGAGATGCCTGGTGCGCCTCAGGAGCTGTTAGCAGGGCTCCCTGGCCCTACTCCTTCGCCCTCCTTGCTCACCTTTTCTTCCTCTCTGCAAGTGCCATATAAATAAGTAGGAACAGGGGTATATTCTGCCCCTTTCAGTACTGCTAATTTAGTTCCTTTCTTGCCTTTGTTGGGTTTGATTTTTCATTACGGTATACTTGTGTGTTCTCATTGGTCACAGTCATTTCTGAAGAATTCAATTGTTGATGTTCAATCCCATTTGGGCTGTAATTTGTAAACTTGGGGGGTGCATACCCCTGTGATAACGAATATACGCCCAAATCAAATTCTGCCAAATCCTGTTGGATTGGATTTGCTGCTTGGCTTTCTAATGCATTTAATTGGCTCAATGTTGATAGTACTTCCATAATTTCCTAAATTTATTTCAGGCGAGATGGATGATTCTTCTGAGGCCTTAGCCTTGGCCGGTGGCTTAATCTGCAGGCCTGTTTGGCCATTTCTTCTCCTTAGTAAACTGAGCTAACATTTTATATTGTCCAAATTCCCCCAGTTAAATGTTTGGTAGTGTCTTTGATTTTGGCATAACTTAACTCATTTTTGCCATTTCCTCCTCATAGAATTCCATTTCTCTTAAACCTTATTTTTATGGGACCAGAATTCATTTTGTGTCCAATGGCCTGACAGTGGTGGCATATGGGTGATGCACTCTCCGGTGTTGTGCAGAGTGATTGGGATTTTTTCCTTCAATAATAGAGGTGTTTGGGGTATTTTTGTGAGATCCTCTGATATGACTGGGTTTATTGAAATAATAATAAGTGTCTTCCCTGTGCTAAGGGCTGGCATCAATTGGAATCTTTGCATATTAAACTGCTTAATTTCTCCGTAGAATTCCAAGCCCTCCCAGAAATGGTGTTCAACTACTGTGCATGCAGGTGTTGTCAAAAGATAGTCAAAAAATAAAAATTTCTTTGGATTCTGTCTACATGTACATTTAGTTGATACCTTTTGTTGACCATAAGTGAAATCAGCCATTACTTTGACCTTTGTGGCATCATTTTCTTTTTCTGACGTTTTAAACCCAAGATCCACCCAGCCACGGTGGACAATGTGAATTGTCTTATACACAGTGTACATAAAATTTTGGTTGGGCTTCGCTAAACTTTTCCTATAATGCTGATGCCTCTGTACCTAAAAACTCATGAATCCCAGGGTCAATCAATGACAGCAGTTGAGAATGGGACACTTCCATGTAGCTACAGTATTTTATAATAAATCCATAAAACCCACGGGGTACACCACCTCAGGTTTTCTTTTGCTCAGTTTTCATTATTTCCTATGCGCTTGGTGCCTTTGGGTAGAGCAGATCCTGGTCCACGGCCCTTTAGTGTTCTCCCAATCTTGTCTGTGTTCATTAATAATTCTCATTTCAATTAGCATTGATTATCAAATTTTTCTTTTTAAATAAAAATTGTTTAATAAAAGTGATAGTAATCAGAAAGAAAGGCTTGGGCTGGTATCCTTTGTGACTAGAGTTTTAAATAAGTGGTACTGATACCCAAGTAAATAAGTATGACTCAGCTAGATTAATATTTCCAGAGTGCTTACAAAAAATGTAGTTTTTAATATTAAAATCATAGGTCTGGTTCTCAAGAACTACAGCAGGAGCTTTCATAAGAATTTTCCAAAAAAATTGGGCAAGGATGAATAAGCGCGAGACCTAGTGCAATGTAGCCCAATGGTTCCATATTCAAAGTTATGTTAAAGGTCAGGGGCAATTATGATCTGATTAACCAGTTTAGAGTAAATAATATTAACTGGTAGGATGGTGTCAACAATGGCTTAAACTTTTAATTTATATGCTTGAAGTTCCACTTTGGTGACTGAGTCCCAAGATAGAGGTTGCAGCATAAAAAAGTAGTTGGGGGTCATAAAGGAAACAAGGGTAATCTAGGTTAGAGTCTTTTATTAGACATATTAGTAGACTTGCTGTTCAAGGGGCAGCAGCTGGAAAGCCCAAGAAGTAGAGAGTTGAGGCGTAAAGTGGTTGTCAACATGAAGAGCCTCTGCCTTCATGGTGACGTGGCTTTCCTTCATTGTCTACGATTCATTTGTAAAGTTCTTCAGCGGTATTTTAACATCTTCCACTGTAATTACATTATAAGATCTTACTATACCAGTTTAATTCAAAATCATTGACTTGATGTCATCAATTGGGTGAGTACTAAGCTTAGACACTTTTGGAGTAACCTAACTGAGAACTCCTATTAAAGCCTCCGTGATGTCCAGCATGCTCGTGAAGTTTCTTTTGATGGTGCAGATATTTGACTGCAAATTGGGACATGATGACATAGTGGAGATGGCAAAAGTAATAGCGTCATCAAGGGAGACGCGAACACATGCAATCAAGGGTAAGCCTTATAGTAGAATCAATTATTAAATTTAGTTGGTGCTTCTCTGCTAAATACAAATTTGCATGAAAACTTTACTTTGTGAAGATGGGGTTATGTCACTTACTAATTCTTTGATCAAGGCATTCTTTTCTTAGATCCAGATCTAGTTATTTTTCAGTTGAGGAAGCATAATTTCCAGGGAAATATGGCTTATGCGGGTAGGAAGGTGGTTGAACTTTTGTAAGTTAGTATCCTCTTCAATTGCACTTTTGTAGATGTATAGGAAAGTGGCGATACTTCCTTAAACTGAGACATACTTTCCTTAAATGAGGGATTAAATTTGTATAAACAGGTGCTGATAAAACCTATTTCAGTCAGTGCTAAATGTGCTGAAATTGAAGATTCAATGTCATTGTATTTGGTCATTCACATCTGATTGAGTTGAACACTCAAGTTGTTTACATTATTTTGTAGGTTGCATACTGAGTCATTACTGTAGTAGAAGTGGCCTTTTGCTAGTTGTTTTCCAAGCTCATGTAGTTTAAACTTCTAAGCTTCTACAGACGCCCTAGTAGATAGTTATTCCATTCTAAATGGCCCTGAATTGACTAATGAGTTGGACGATCTGGTAGTTGATGCAGTATAACCAAACAACATGCAGTCGTGAAAAGCTACTAATATAAATGAGACCTTTGGCATAAAATTCAATGGTGTGTTTATGGTTAAGCGTTTTGCTTTGAGATTTACATCACAGCCATGAGCTACAGCTGTAATCTAGGATTCAAGTTGAGAGTTTTGAAGTTGAACATTATTTAAACTGGGATTGAGAATCATCATTATCAGATTCAGTGATAGTAGGTCCAGGAGGTCCAGGAGTACCTTTTCCCTAAAAATCTAGGATTCGCTTTCAATTTAGTTGGGCCAGGAGGGTAGACATTCTCAGGCGGTCCAAACGGCCCAGGGGGCAAATAACATCTTGTGGTCCAGGTTTCCAGTGATTCAATTGATCCTGGAAATTCCATAGGCCCACAATCCCCTTGAGGCCCATGATTCCCAGAAGGCTTTCGTGGTCTGGGGAACCTTGATAGCCTTGAGGCTCTTTGAGCAGCAGGGCCTTGTGCCCCTGTATGGGCCTGTTATAAATCTTCCTAAAATTGCGCATAGCATTGTCACCACTGTTCTTTGAAGCGAGAATATGATCCAAGAGAGAAGCTATTGTCTATAACCTAAAGATAAGCTTCAGTTATAGCAGTTTCCACTTGGGTTTTTATTTTTTTTGCAAGTATATTGAAACTCCTCAAGCCAGTAAATCACATAACCTCAAACTTAATTAATCAAGCACCGGTTTTTAAAAATAGCATTTCGGTTCTCTTGCACAAAAGAAGAAGTTTGGTAGAGGTCATAAGTAGACATATGAAGGGACTTGATCAGCACTATTAGTCACAGTACTTATTGACGACGCAACCCTAAGATTTGCATAATGTGATATATAGTTAAGTGGATAAAGTCTCAAGGTATTTATCTGTTCAGGTTCCTACTATAGTGTCAGGTATACTAGGAGCTAAATATAGTTCACTAATAGTGAATGGAACAGTTGATGCTCTGACCCGACAGGAACGTCATTCAGGAACAATTATACCATGAAGCAGTTGTTGTATGATTGGGCCAAGGTTGTAGATTCTCATTTGGTATTCACTTTGATTCACAAGGGGAACTTCTCCTCTGTATTTAACCATAAAGACAAGTGTAGTTAGGACCATTATGCTTACTTCAAAGCTGGAATTCGCGAGTTTGCATTATTACACAACAAATGAATTGAGTAGTAGCATCCAGGTAAGTGACCAAATGATGGATAAGCCCATTGAGACCCATCCTTGTCCACGAGCACCATTTCTAGATGTCATAACATATTCTCAAAAGACTGTCCTGGTGACACTGCATGCCAACATTGTGGTTTGGCCTAAGGACAGCGCTGAGAACGAAGCCAACTATTGGCCTAGCTCACTACTTGAGCTCATACTCCAGATCTGGGTTTAAATATATAAAATAAATTATTCTAAAATCCTTTAAATACATGCAATGTATATTTGGATGATTTAACACTTTCTTAGAAGACAAAAAAAATTCTGAGATTTCACCCTTCTCCTGATATATCAGTTTTAAACTCTAAAATATGCTTATCTCCTACACTAAGCTCTTGAACGATGACCAGATTATCATCTGTAAAGACTTTATATCCCATTTTATTACTATTTGAAACATTCAAAAACCTGAAGTTATTCCGCTGGATCAGAATCTTCTTCTGATTTTGGCTTTTTTACCTTTGTCACCCCTTTTTATAATTTGCTTTATGATGACCCTTTTTAGTTAAATCAACCTTTGATTTCTTGGCGGAATCTGAGACTACACTAACTAGCTTGATGTGTGGACTAGGCTGCACCTGATCCGTTACATCACCCCCTTGTGATGCCAAAAATTCCATAATTTCTCTGGGCACTGTGTGCATTCTTCTTGAATCTCCCGCGTTGCCTCCTCCACTGGGTAACAATTCCATTTAACCAGCTATATATGTCATCCTTTGACCCACTGTGAATTGAATATCTATAGACCTCATACTCCCAACCATCCTCCCTTTCAATGGCTTAGCAGTCCCAGAAAATCAAATCCTTTCCATTTAAAAGGACGTAGTTGTGAGGCATAGGTTAATAAAATGGGGTATGAACCCCTCTGGTAGATTCAGATACAAAAGTAACCTCATTGTTAGCACAAATGGTTTTATAGAGTCCCAAAGATTTAGCACCAGCTTCTGATTCTTCACTAGTATGATGTAGTTCTTGCTGCCATAAGCACCCAATCCACAGGAACAAATTGTGAGTCTGGAGCTCTCCATCAGTCCGCCTGATGCTTCTACCACAAAAATAACATGTTCCAAGTTCCCGCATAACATTTTCCCAATGTCTGCCATGTATGGGCCATCTCATCTGCCCCTAACAAGCCACCCCAGAACCCCCATCCAATGCAGGGTTTAATCCATAGTTAACAAAAAATGGGGTTGTCATGGTTCAAGATGACAAGCAAGTCGAGATCCCTGATCCATTTTTGTGCTTTAACAGAACGATTTTTTAAATTATTGTGAATGGAACCTTACCCTGACGGCGCCAAAACTAGATTTGATCAGAAAGCATAACACATATGAGAATCGATGGAATTGCCTTCTGGAGTCATGTCCACACATTTTGAATCATAAGAGGCGCCGCCCCCACCGCTGCAGTCATGAGGATGACTCAGTACAATTAGGGCGCTTCCCAGGCGGTCAATCTGGAAGGCAGTAAAAGATTCTGGTATTGCTGGGCCATGAAAGTCCCTGAGGCACCGTTTACCCACACACCCTATAAATTGACGCTTTTTAACTCAATAAAGTAGTCTACATTTAAATCAATATTTATCTTATTGTTTTTTTTACATTTCCACAAATTTTCAGCTTTGAGCCCAATTTTGGACTTTAGAGACAGCCAAGAGAACTGTTACACTGAGAGAAAATGTCTTCAATACAGGGGGCTCCAAGATTTACAAAGTGAAAACGTCTATCATGAACAATAAAGAATACTAGCAGACTTGAAGATCAATCTGATGATCAGTCAAGAAGGATCACTTGTTGTTTTAGTACCTTGTAGTATGAATTAATGGCTACACAGACTGAAAGTTTAGAATTTTGGGCCATATTACAATTTTCCCTGCCATCATTTTATGGAAGCCAGTATCAACTTCAGTACAAGAACCTTTTTTAGCAAATGTGGTGCCCAACCCAAAAGGGGTAGCCGCCATACATCTTTATTTACAAATGGGCCAAACAAAGGGATTATTAGAGTTAAAAACCTAATATAGCACCTCAGCTAACAGCCTAGGAAGCCATAGCAGAAGGTGAGGAAGCTTTTTGGAAAATTTTTGTTCAGCGCCTGCTTTAGCTGGCGGACCCTCGGGGACAGCATCAGCGTGTGAGCATCAGCGACTGGGGCATAAGGAGATATAGTTGTGGGTTTTCATTTATGAGGCGAGCGGTATCCATCGCCTCTCAGTACAAAAACATTAATGACGTTGTTCAACAGTTAATAAATGGCATTTACTCTCTGGTTGCCTACTCCAGCTGCTCCTGCACCTCTTCAGTGCCCTCTACCATATGGGATCTTTTACCTTAGCCCAGCTACCAACAGCAGAACAGACTTTGAGAATCGCGCTACCTTCAAAATTCTGTTCATCCTGCTATTCATCACCTCCTTAAATTAGTCAGGTTGCACCATCATGAAGTATTCCAACAACTGGGGCTCACCCAAACTTTATACTTCCATGCCATTGACTTTTACAACGCAGCCTCCTCCTCCATCCACAATAACCACTAGACCATAATTAATAACTAGCAATTAATCAACAAAGCTCGCTGCCAAATCTCAGTGTTTGATAGCAGGATTTCTGGCCACCTCAAAAGCCCAACTACTTCATAATATTTAACTCCTTGAGGCTTCATGGAACCAGCGTCTCTACCAAGTCGAAGGTCTGGTATAAGCTATACAACAACACTATCAGGAACTGGTCTCTCATGACAACACCTCTGGGAGTTAAGGACCAGAAGGGCCTAGAGGTTCCAAATGTCCCAAAGGAGATAAAGAACCTGAAGGTATCCATGGACTTTGAGTGCCCTCTGGTACACAGAACCTACTCCTGGAGACCCTAATGACCCTTAGCAAAAGGATGTTTTGGCAGCCCAAGCCGCCTTATACAATGTAATCTGGAATGTATCCAGGGATGTAAACTTCATTAGATGGAGTCACCCTCAACCCTAGGGTGTTCATTGAGGCATTGTCAGACATAATGGATAATTTTAGCGCTTTCACCAAGCTTACCAATAGCTGCATTTCTCATCTCAAAACAAATCTATTGATGGTTTATGACCCAATGACCGCCCTTGAAAGTCAGCTTTTTTTCAGGACGCTAATATTTTAAGCCCTGAAAGATCAGGTTGCTTATAAACCTTGCATTTCCTCTTTCAACAGAAACTGGGACAATATTTATGAGGACATCAAGGGCCTAAGGTGATGGTTGGACCAGCAGGTCCCCTTCAACTATGTGAATACTGAGATCTCAGAGCCTGCACCAATTCCTGGTGTTAACATCCTTTCAGCTCCTCTTGTAACTAAATTTAGCCCTAGCTTTAAAGAGAGTTTCATTTTTTGTCAGGAAATCATCGCCTATTTCCTATATGCCTATGAGAGTTCCATGAAAGAGCCCACCAATTGTCAGAAGGTGAAGCATAACCACTCCTGCCTTAACAGCACTGCTTGAGATATCATGACTCCCCACTTGTAAGAATGCAACACCTGGGAGCAGGTCCATTTGCCTTAAACCAAGAAATTAGCAGCATTTGATTCCTTAATATTCAAAAACACGCTTTTATGTGTTTCCGCCTGTATAAAGGAGAGAGTCACATGGAGTTAACCAGCCATTCCTACGCCCAAGCGCAACCCTTGGTTAACACCAATCATATTATGTTGTACAACGCCATTACTGAAGTTATTTCCGCTTTGGTATCCTATCCCAAGGCTTAAATGCATATGGTCAGCCAAAAGTATGGTTCACATGCATTTGAAAAATTAAGGAAGCAATTAACGAAAGCTCTTTGTCAACCCTGAATTATATTACTACCTCTTCAGCTTCCCTAAACTGTCCTCAGGTCTATGTGGTCAAAAGCCAGAAAAGACCTTGACCTCGATGCACCTACTGCAATGGCTTTTAACACAGCGCTAAGACATACTGTAAACAACTTGCTGTGGAGGTGGGAAAAGTGCCATCAGTATGAAGGACGAGGCACTGCATGCTGACATCCCTATCACGCCTCAAGAATCATTTATGGCCTTGAATAAACCTGGAGCTATCATACCTTAAGAAGAAGATTTGATACACGTTAATAAAAAATTGATACTGCTTACTCTTAATCCAATGACTCTCCCATGTTCTCTCCCTACCTCCACAGTACAGAAGTCTGGTTTACTCACATTGCTGTTCAAATTCATAAAGATTCTAGTTCCCACCATAGTCAACAGTAATTCCCATGTATATTTTATTGTCCAAGTTGATGAAGCGTGTTGGCTATTTTTCCTTTGCAGACTAGAAATCAGAATGCTGTAGGTTGAGTTATGCCAAAAAAGGTAAATGTCGGCCATTTGCAATATTCTGATAATGTTAAGAGTTCATTTAATTATAGAAAAAATGTAAAAATTGATGAAATCAGCCAAAATTCCCTGGCCGATTCTTGGTGGAACCCCATTAATCAGGGAATCACCAGTTCAAAACCTGTATGGAAATTAGTAAAATCTGCAAGTCAGATTTCTCTGACTGCACCATGGACTTTGGGGGAATCATTGAGAGGCACTCCCCTGACCCCAACGAAGTCCTTCAATGCACCTGTGTGAGGACCCCCTACATAGCTTTGGCGGGGGTCCTCAAGGTGTAAGAAATTTTTCAGATGGTGATTGGCTCAAGTTTATAAAAACGTTACCTCATGGGTACATTTGGGTTAACTAGAATTCCTCTTCCTTCACTCCACTGCCCTGATGCGAGTTCCCAAATTATAATACATCATTCCTGCATATTTCCTAATTTGGACTTATGCAGGCTACTTCAAACATATTCCCAAATTCCCCCTCAACCTTCAAATTTACTTTAAATACTAGAAAATAAAGGTTAAGGGGTATTGTTTTTCCCTTTATCTCGCATCTAATAAAAACCATAAAAACCCTTTTTATTAACGCTTTCATTTAATTATATAAATTTTTATAAATATCTTTGTGGAATCCAGCAGGCATCAAGCACCAGCGAGCACAAATTGGCTGGATTCCCACAAAGCGTATCAAGAACACACCGGACTTGCCACATTATATGGAATATGGCACAGCTGGGCCGCAAATATCCATTCTATAGGGCATATTCTTCACTATATATCCGATTTGGGAAGCTCTGTAGATACCCTAACATCGCGCTGAATAATGTGAGCTATGACTTTCTTCTCAGGACTCAGTTTCTCTGAGACTAGTCAGCGGTGGTACATTATGAGGACTGATTTTATACCTACTGAGACTTTGGGTTCATTTAATCTCTAAAACTTTCTAAGGCTCCAAGGTTGAGGTCAAGACCTGGACATGCCTACTAGAGAGTGAGGGCCAAATTGACTGGCACAAATATTACGTTTCCGAAATTTGACCTCTCAGTTGTAGAGGAAGAATGTCCTGGGTCAAAACCAGCCTAAGCGGGGAAACGTCAGCCATTTAGAGGTTTGTAATATACTGAAATTTAAAATAAATAAAAATAAAGATCTGAGGATATCGGCCTAAAGACCCTGGCCAATTTTAAGTGGAACTCCATAATTGGGATAACATCAATTAAAACCTGCACAAGCAACTAACGTAAAATCTAGTAGTCAGATTACTCTAATCATGCGATGGACCAAGGGGCACCATTGAAAGGTACGCCCCAACCACCATCAGGTCCTTTGAAGCTCCTACGTGGGGACCACCCCCTTTTATAGGCGTGGCATAGCTCCCCCAAGGTGAAAGTTTTTTATCAAGCAGTGAATGGTTGAAATTTACTAAAATATTACCGCATGGTTACATTCTGCCCCAAAACCCCAACTATAATTTTTCTATAAAATAACTCACTTTTCCTAAGGTCAAATAGGAGTGTATATCATATTTTCTAATTCAGAAGCATATAAGCTATTCTGAACCTATGTTTAAATTCCCCTAACCCTCAAAACAAATAAAATAATGATTGGTCAGACATTATAAAGGGTTGTTTTTTCACTAAAATTGCGCTCATAACAAAATATATGAAAAACCCCATTTTTTAGAGATTTATATTATATTTAATATCTTGTACAAACTTTTGGGAAACCAGCAGGCGTGAAGCACCAGAGAGAAATGATTGGCTGGTATCTATAAATTGGTGCTTACTTCAGGGGACTCCTGTATACCATCAAAAAATAACTTCTATTCCGGAATCAAGGCTAGGTGCACAAGAGAACCAACTAGCCAGTGCTTTGACTCGCCTCAAAAGGTTTAAGCAGCACTCTCCCCAAGGCCCTTGTGGGCCCTCCCCTTACTATGGTTAAACCTCCATTTAAGGACAAGTTCACACCTGGTGAAGGCTGTATCGCCTCTTTCCCGTATGTTTATGAATCTGCGATGGAAGGAGCGACTGATCTTCAAAAACCAAGTTTATTCTCCCTTTCTTGACTCAGATGGCTCAAGAAATTATGGTTCCTCAAATGACCACACTTACCACTTGATTGGAGGTAAAACAAGCGCTGATTGACGATTTTGGTTCCATACAAAGTTTACAATGGTTAAAACAAGCCTTTATGTGCCTGAGCCTACAAGCAGGAGAAAAGATCCCCTCATTTGTTGAGCAATTCTACAGCAAAATGTGACCTCTTCTGCTAGCCAAACTGCTTCCTCTATAGGAAGTTATTGCTGCTATAGTGGCTAGCTTAGCGTAATCTCACTCTTTAGCCATGCATATTTCCTCAGTTAAGTGTATTTTAATATGGTACGGCATATCAAAGAGGCATTACTAGCAGTGGCTGACTTCTATGAACCTCAACCTCTGCAAAAAGCTCAAAAGCGAGAATCAACTCTGACCCCTCCAGCCTCTTCCATGGCTGTATCCTTATGGAGCCCAGCTTCTGTAGCACTCCAGTGACAAATTACTCCTCCCCCATGTGAGGATAGCCAGGAAATATTGGCAGTTATGGGGCAGCGCTCCCTCTAGCTTCAGGTTCAAATGTTCAACTGGTGAAGTCATTTATCACTTTTCCCGGTTCCTCATTTGTTAAACAGTCTACTAAGGTGAATAATGCATTACACCCCACTAAGCCGCTGCTTTAATCATCTTCAGCCTCATCTTCAGCCGCCTCTAGTTCAAAACCTGCCGCTAAGGGGCAGTTTAAGCTAATCACTCCTAATGCAACCATTAAAGCCATTACCCTACCAATGGCTCCCCCAAAAATTGGCACAACCACGATACTCCCTTCAAAAGTCAAAAGAGTAGATGAGAGTTACAAAGCCTTCCCCCGTGAGGAAATTAAGATGGCTTCTATGGCCCTCTTAGTAACTCATTGAGGTGCATTGACAATCCCTCTGATGAAAAGTCTGAGGGGGTGGTGAATACGCTGGCTATTATGTTTTGAGAGCCCCAATGGAAGTGCAGGTTCTGGATAGGTTAAGGCCTGAACAGATTGTTATAGCCATAATACCGCGACTAACTTATCTTCAACAGTTGTTGAGATTTTCAGAGGTAACCAATACCGTTAGTGATTCTGAAAGTTTTGAATTACACTTCCAATGGGTTAGGTTTAATCTCGAAGTTACACTGAGAGGATTCTCTAAAAATGTATTAAAATTAAATGAAAATATAGGTTATGAATTGACCTAATTTTTAATCTGAAAAAGAGGGAATATTTATAGGTTCTTTAATGGATCACAATCTATCATAGCCAATTAATCTCTGAGCGATCTAAACTTCAATCAGTTGATTGGGATAAGATTGATCGTCAACCTTGATATATTGAGATATATTGCTCACTCCTTCTAATGATGCCAGGGGAATTGATGGGGTGGAATTTTCAGAAATAAGGGAAAATGGCGAAATCCCAACACTTCCCCCTCAATATTCGATTGTGGTGGAGGGTGACTTCTTAAATACCTAGGATGAATACAATTTACCACTATACCAGTATCAACATGAACAATTGAATACTCTAGACCTTTTAGAATTATAACTCAATAGGGACCTGACCAATTAGTTCCAGGCTTTTCAGTTCACCCACCAGGCCAAGAATGATAGTACCTAACTTAATCCCCAATTTGGTATTCAGGTAAGGCAGGCTTGTATCAATTACTCCTTTGAGTCTCTCTTCAAGTGTTTGTTTCAATAGATTTCATTGCTTGGGCTTGAAGACGGATAATCACATCAGCCAGATTCCTCATAATCAAATCAAAATTCTCTGGAAAGCTTTCCTCAATGATTGTCTGAACACTAGAAGGGACTGAAGGATACCGCCCGTATATGCATTTAAAAGGGAAATTTTGATAATGTGATGATAGCTTATCTGATAAGCAAACAAGGCACTAGGAAAATAAAAATTCCACCAAGTTGGGTCAGTGGATGCCATATTCCTTAGACTTGAGACTAGGGTTTCATTAACTCATTCAATGGCCCCATTTGTAGACGGATTATAGGGGATGACAAATTGCTGAGAAGTGTTAAATATTTTTGGATAACTCTTATATAAGTTGCGAGGTGAAGTTAGTCCCATTACTGACATAAGGACCTTGGGACACCCATGTTGAGAAATAATATGTTGGTATAGTTTAGCACTGTAGTTTTAGCTGAGGGGGAAGCAATGGAGATGGCCTCAACCCATTTAGTTAAATGGTTGACAGACATAATGATATACTGATGTCCATGCAATACTTGAGAGAAAAGGACCTACAACGTCAATGCTAACTCCCTCAAATGCCTTAGTTGGGGTTATAACTTAATGTTTAAAAGTAGGGTTATTCGCTCCATGGCGTTTACAAATAAGACATATGGCAAGGGTTTCTTGGATGAACTCAGTCATATTGTTCTAATAATATTGAGTCTTCAACCATTCTTGAGTCTTCTTTAATCCTCTATGGCCAACTTGTTCAAAACCTTTCATTACAGCGTAAAATCTAGAGTTGGGATGCAGAAAGGGCAACCACTTGGATCTGACTTTCTTATACAAAGCTCCATCCCAAATCATAGTATCTTTGGTAATTGATTTTAGCAAGGCTCGACCCTCTTCAGTTTCTCAGTCCCAAAACTCAGGTTGTCCAATAAGTTTATATAAACGTTCTTTCTTATCTAGTTCCAAGGTCAGAATAGGCAATCAGGACAGCCCATCAGCATTTTGATGTTGAGCACCTGAATGATTAACATTGGAAAAATTGTAATTTTGCAACCTTAAAGCCCAACGGGCCAATCTCCCATCAGGATCTTTCATGTTCTGAAACCATCTTAAGGATTAATGGTCGGTAATCACAGTGAAATGATTACCATATAAGAAGGGACAGAAGTGCTTGATTGCTAATATTACATCCAAACACTCCCGCTCAGTGACACTATAATTCCGTTCAGCATTTGACAAAGCTTTGCTATTGAAAGCAACGGGATGATAATTCTTCTCTTTATCACAATGGGATAAGATAGCCCCAATAGCGAAATTGCAGGCATCAGTATGTAAAAAGAAAGGCTTGTCAAATTGGGGATGACTTAGAACAGGAGCGTTGGTTAAATAATTACGTAAAGAGTTGAATGACTGTTCTTGAGCTGATCCCCATTTGAAGGGTACTCCTTTTTGCAACAGGTGAAATAAGGGTTTAGCCATATCAGCAAAATTAGGTATAAGTTGCTGGTAATAACCAACCATACCAAGAAAGACTTAAATATCCCGCAGAGATGTTGGAGGAGACATTCATTGTATGGCTTGAATTTTGTCCAAGAGAGGTTGAATCCCTTTAACTGAGACCTGATGTCCTAAAAAGTCCTTATGTTTTGAAAGAATGAACATTTGGAGGGTTTGAGCTTTAAGGAGGAGCTCCGTTTTCGTCTGAAAACTTCTTATACATGGTCCAAATGTTTGGTAAAAGTTTTGGAAAACACAGTAGTATTATCAAGATATACCAGAACACAAGTAAGTTTAAGAACTCATAACATACTGTCCATAGCCCTTTGGAAAGTTGCTGGGGCATTGCTTAGTCCTTGATGCATTTGAGATGGTTCGTACAAACCTTTACTCAATATCAAAGCACACTTGGCACGATCTTCTGGCGATAACTCAGTTTTCCAGTAGCCACTGGCTAAGTCCATGGCCAAAAAATAGGTGGATCCAGCCAACAACCTAAGGGAATCATAGATCCGAAGTAAGGGAGAACAATCTTACTGAGTAATAGCATTCAGTCTTCAATAGTCCATAACAACTCGGTGGGAACCATCTTTCTTCTTAACTTATAATAATGGAGACGCCCAAGGACTATTGGAGGGTTTTAGCACTCTAGCCTCCAACAATTGATGCAGCTCCTTAGTAACCTGAGCTTCTTCTACTTTAGACTTATGATAGGGCTTTGCACGAATAGGAAGATGATCAACAGTTTCAACAGAAAGCATTACTCCTTTTATCTTCCCAAAATTTTATGTATGCTTAGCAAAATGTCAAAATATTCATCTAACAATTGAAGCACTTGTTTCTCCTGTTCCTTAAAGAGGTGTTTCTTAATAGCAGGACCCACAGTAAGGATTTCCTGATCACTTTCCAACCATAAATCTTGTAGACTTCCAAAGGGTTTAACATTATAAATCCGAGATAAGGGCAGTAATTTGACATAAGCAATCAGATGCTCTTGATATACCAGTTTGGCTCATTGGTAGGGTTTTCCAGTAAGATAGATAATGATCTTGAATAAGCATAATCTAATACTCCAGGACAAGGCATGAGTTCTTTAGCAGATGGGTTGAAAATGCCTTTAATTTGTAACAAATGTCCTTTGGGAATCGAAAAAGGCAAAGAAGTGTTAACAATTACCTGTGATTTTGGCGGAATAACTAAGTTTTTTTGGGGGGTATATAGGCATTTCCTCTTCAATATCAGTCTATGTAGGAGGTAATTTTACATGAGGATATTCAACGTGATATTGAATTAAAAAAGTCCTTTTTGTTCCCTCTAGCAGACATAACCGACGTCAGGTAGAAGCATGATCAGATAAAAGTAAAGGAACTCTTTACACTAAGAGAGACAATGAAAAGTCAGATTAATTGATAATTCCATCAAATTCTCATAAAAATTGAGTCCCTTAAAGTAGGTCGTAACTCAAGTTATCAAGCACAATGGCAGGTATTATAAAAGTAATTTCCAATTTTCAAGGGAAGGGATGAAAAAGCTTCAATTGACCAAGTACTCTGAGGTTTATCCGTGCCATATCCTTCAAAGTGAGAAATATCAGGAGATAATTTGATTCACTTGATGAATTTTGATGAAACAACATTCACTGGAGATCCTGCATCTATGATAGCTTTGGCATTAATTTGATTCACTCAGAAGTCAATATGGGTAATGGTGCTTCTGGACTGAGAGGATAAAACCAACAAGGAGGGCAAGGAATAAGAAGAATGTTCATCTTTATTTATACTCAATAGGGCTCTGATGCTCTTGTTGTGCACTCATCTCATTATTGAGGTGGAGAATCTTATTAGCTTATCTCTTTTCTTCTTCTCATTGGCTTCCTTCTTGAAACAACGACCCTCCATATGATTATATCGATGACAGTAGTTACACTGGAATGCTCTAGTATTCTCAGGCATAGAATAGACTTTGGGATGACTAGGTCTGGAAATTCATAAAATCGGGGTTTCTCAGCGAATTGAGGAGGCAATTCCAATAGGGCCTCCTTAATGTCCAAAATACTTCAGAAATTCTTTTTTACACTGATTAGATAAACCTGAATTTGCGTTCTTGAAGAAAAGGCTGATATAACTGCTGTAATCACATCATCTAAATTTAACCAACTGCAAGCCACTAGAGTCTGAGCTTCCCAGCAGAACTGATGAGTAAGGTCTTTAGTAGTTATGTTTCATTAAACTGTATACCAATAAAAGTCTATTTTTGAGAAAACAGAGTTTGCTCACTCCCAAATTTTTTGATAAGCGCTTCTTTCACCTGAGACCATGTAGAACAAGTCATCAAGTGGGGTACCATGATATCCTGAGCCAAACGGATAAGACAATTTGGCAAAAAAATCATCTTATGGTGATCTGTAGCCTCACTTAACGCCTTGTCATAAAGATAGAGGAAGGAAATAATGCTGCCTTCCCCGGTGAGTTATTATCCTTGAATACCAGTTTAAAACTCATGGGAGCATTAGAGGTCAAAACATGTACTCTGGGTTGTTCAGAATGAGTGGAAACATATGAATTGGAGTCTGACGCTTGAGAGGAAAATTGGTGATAAGGACCCATAGCTTCATTATGAATTTCACCCATCTGACTGTTCATCTCAACCAAACCCACTTTCTCATCTAATCGATGAAATAGCTCAAAAATTGTTCCTGTTGGGCATCATACTTGAGTTCCAGCGTTTCAATCTTCTCTTGGTGCATTTATCCTTTAGATTCACAAGCATGGAGCAAGATATTGGTGCCCTTTGAACATTTAATTTAATTGACCAACTCACTGGATAAAGACTGAAGCGACAAGAGGGGATCAATTGGTACCCCATTGGGGGTTAAGTTTCACTCTTTGGCCAATTTATAGAGTTATTCTCGAAAGCGGTCCATCATGCTCAAGAGGGTGTCAATTTGTTGGAGGGATCCAGAATGACCATTAGCACCTTAAGGCCCCCGAGGTCCTTCCATGCCTGGTGGTCCCAAGGACCTACATTCCCAGATGGTCCTTGAGGTCCAACAGCACTGGGTGGTCCACGTGGTACTTCACCTTCAGGTGGCCCATGAGGTCCTTCAACCCCCAGAGGACCCATAGCTCCAGTGGTTTTCTCTACCTCATTGACCCAGAATTGAATTCTTGAGTATAGCTGCTCCAACTGGACAAGATGGGTTCTAATTCATGTCTCCATTGATTGATTACTCTCAGAGAGTTGGGAAAGACCCTCTCTCCATTCTCGCTGAGTCTCCTGTACTCGCCTTGTGAACTGATCACCAGCAAAACTGGACATCCCATAGTCAAGCTGAATAAGCTGTTGATGAATTTTATTGAGAAGGGTCTGATTACTAATAAATGGCCTCATGATTATCTCGGCTGAATTTTGAGGCAGACTTGAAAAATTCAGAAATATGATTATTCAAGGATTGAAGTCCTTCTAGTAAATTTGAGCATGCCTTAATGGTGCATTCCCACTACAGGTAGTAAATGGTAAAGGTGGGGTGGACGAGCTAGTGCAAGTATTGCTCAAAGCTAATTCCAGGCATTTGGGAGGATTGTTACACTTCCTGCAAGATAGAGGGTATGGCATAATATTGAGATCAGGTAGCACGGATTCCAGGGATTAGTGCACCTTCAAGCAGTTGATTAATATATATCGTAAAACCTCAGGTGGTATTTGAAAATCTGAGGTAAAGCTTAATATAAAACCATAAAATTCCAAGTTGGCACAAAATTCCAATGTGGAGGGTAATCTTGGGATTTGGGTTTCATATAAACAAACCCATCTTAATATGCGGCCTTGATCATGGTCTTGAGCTTCTTCAGACAAAAATTGAGAATCCATAATAGTGACAGATGTGTTCACTGGTGCATAATTCAGAGTGCCCCTGTAGTGAGCACCAGTCTGGAGGTTTTTTTTACACTTATAATAGGAAAAGTTTAATCTCGGATTTACACTGAGAAAACTTTCCAAAACTGTATTAAAATTAAATTTAAATATAGGTTATGAATCGTCCTAATTTTTATTTTAAAAAAAGAGGGATTATTTATAAAGCTTTTAATAGCTCACAATCTATCAGAGCGAATTAATCTTTGAGCGATCATATCTTCAATCAGTTGATTGGGTTGAGATTGGTTGTCAACTCTGATAGATTGAAATATATTGCTTACTCCTTCCAATGATGCCAGGGGAATTGATGGGGCGGAATTTTCAGAAATAAGGGAATTTGGTAAAATCCCGACAGTGATGCTGACCAGCTTACCAGGATAGTGATCTGCTCCACTCAGAAGGTCCATACCCTCCAATATATAAAAGATAACTACCCTGTTTTGGCTCAACGCCTTGCCTCCACTCTCCGTTTGAAGGAGGTCGTCGTCCCCCCTACTTTTGGTACCACAAAAACCAAGGTAGAGGTTATTTTCAGTAAAGTGTGCGTTCTAGCCGTTCTTGATTTTGGTGCACCAGTGAACATGCTCTCATCAAAGCTCATCAAAAAATTAAGTTTGCGCCTGATCTGGACTATGTACAAGTGAATGGTACCATAGGGCCTATTAAACGTGGTCTATTGGAGGCCACTCTACTTTACCCATATGTATTGGGAAACTCCTACTAGCTGCCCCCGCTGTAGCATCAAACAATAATGCTTACGACCTAATAATTGACATTCAATTATGATTGAGTATGATGTAATCATCAGTATGAAACAGGGATTTCTCTCCCTTCTAAACTATGAAGTCCCTCTAGTCTTTAAGATGATGAGCCTAAGAAGAAGGGTTATACATGTGTAGTTAAGTATCCTTCTTCTGCCCTCACCCTTACATATACCACATCAGGAAGAAACTATAAAAAACTCCTGACTCTGTGGATGGTTCAGATGGCATTCTATTGTATGCATCCAAGGAGGTAGAGTCAAAACGGGTGAACAAAAGTTGATAGACACCTAAATACTATGCAAATCCCCCGCAACTGCCTTCTGCAATTAATAAGCATTAATGAATCAGACCTTTTAACTCTTCTGTGGGTTTTTAGGTATACTAGACCCTGCTTACCAGCAGCCTATCAATCTTCTGCTGGGAATCTTACTAACAAGGACATGGTTGTAAAGAAGCATCAGGAGATTGGAAAAGCCCTTTTGCTTCCCATTGACGATATCCACCAAGTCCATTATTTTGAGTTATGCTAGATTTGGGACTACCCAGTGACCAAGTAGTATGCGCTTTGCCCAACGTTTAGATTTCTGATGACCTAATTCCCAATAAGCTTAATAAAGTACACTCCTTACTGAAATCTTATAGTGACATTTTCTATTTATCAATACTGACTATGGGCATATGAAGGGTGGTGCCACACATTGATGTTGGGGATGCCAAGCCTATTCAATCCAAGCCTTATTGGAAATCAAAAGTTGAGGGGCTCCAGATGAGGATGGATCTTAAACAATTATTAGACGCGGGCCTACTGTTGCCTTCTCAAAATCCCTGGTCATTGCCATTATTACTCATAAAAAAGATTAATGGTGGACATCGAGTAGCTATAGATTACCACAAGCTGAATAACTTCACCAAGAAGGACAGCTACCCAATCCCTAGAATTGATGACGCACTGGCCCAACTTCTGGGTCCAAGTTCCTTTCTGCCATGGACTTGGCTAGCGTATAATGGAAAATGATCCTCTCTCTGCAAGACCAGGAAAAGTATGCGCATATTTGCACCAAGGGTCTTTTCCAACCTACCCAACTACCACAAGGGTTGTGCAACACGCCCACATCTTTTCACCGAGTCATGGACCATATTTTCCAGGTTCTGAAGATTAGTTGTGTAATTGTATATCTAGACAATATTACCATCTTCTCCCAAACTTTCAATAAATACCTTTCTCATTCAAAGGAAGTGTTCCAACGCTCCAGGCCTCTCACATTAAGCTGAAGCCCTCCAAATGTACATTCTTCCAGAAGAAGTTGGATTTCCTGGGCCACGCCATCTCCTCAGATGGGATCTAATTTTTCAAAGATTAGGTTGAGGCGATATCCAAGATGCCTACTCACAAAACCCTCCACGATATTCAGGTCTGTTGGGAATGATGGTGTACTACCATCAATTCATCCCCAAATTTTCTCAGCTCAGTGAGCCCCTTGTACGACTTTTAACTAAAAACACCCCTTTCCATTGGGGAACACAACAAGATGCTTTTGAAACGTTAAAGATCTGCTGCAGCAACTGCCTATCCTGCGACACCCTGATTATAGTAAACCCTTTATGCTGTTTACTGATGCTTCTGACTACGCGTTTGGAGCTAACTTGGCTCAACTTGGATGAGCATGGGGTTGATCACCCCGTTTCATATTTTTCAAGATGCTCTCTAAGGCTGAACTCAACTATAGCTTCACAGAGAAGGAATGATTGACCGTTTTGCTTGCTGTTAAAAATTACCACCCTTTCATATATGGGACCTCATTTAAAGTGGTCACTGATCTTGCCTCTTTAAATTGTAACAAAATATGAAGGATCCACTGGGCAGGTTGGCACGCTGGGCTTTGAAGCTCCAGCACTATGATATGACCATTGTACACTGAGCTGGGATCAGTCACATGAATGTCAATGTGTTGACTCAGCTGCCCATCCTTTATTTAGATAATAGTGAAGCGTAGCAGCTACATGATCTTCTAATGACCCCTGATGCTTAGGAGGATGAGGATGAACCAGTTCATAATATAGCTAGCTCGCCATTCCCATAACAAAAAGGTGGATAATGTCAATCTATTTAAGAAAGTGGGGGTGAACTGGTTAACCTACCTCCAACTTTCAGAGCGAGTACCTGTTGTCAGACATTTATAAGTCTGAGGTATGGGAAAGAGTGGTTTTGATGTAAGTGAAGACCAAATAAGCCAAAAATACTTGGTCAATTCTCAGTGGAACCCTATTAATTGGGGTAACACTTTTAATACTAATCTAAATAAAACTCGGGCAAATACCATGAGTCCAACTGATCAGATTGCACCGACTATGCAGCGAATTCAGGGGAGTCCCTTGGAGGCTCTTTCCCCAGCCACTGTCAGTTTAGTTCACTTTCCCTCACAATGACCGGCCTTTTTTATAGGGTTGGTGGGGGCTCCTCGGGGCGAAAAAAATTTTCCCCCTTTCTGATTGGACCCAATTAATTAAATCCCTTCCAAATGGTTATGTTTTTCAATGGTTACATCCCCATCAGCCCTCATGTTGAAGCGATGCAAGTCTCAAACTAACTGATAGGCCACTTTTGAATATTTCCTAACTAGGACAGCACCAATCAATCTAAACTCAAAGCACAAAAAGTCTAAATTACAATTATTTGTGAGTCTCAAACTAACTGATAGGCCGAAACCACATATTTCCTAATTCAGACAGCACCAAGCAATCTGAGCCTGAAATATGAATCATTCATTTAATATTATCGCACTATTATCAAAGCTTTAGTTTTTTCCCGCGCTGCGCCTAATAAAGAAAAATATAAAAACAATTATCTTATTAAGTGGCTATCTATATTATTTTAGATAAGTGGTAAGAACAGCTCCTGTGATATTGTTGGAATCAAGGCGATACTGCACCAGTGAGTCTAAAAAGGGCCAAGAATCCAACACCTGTCATTATGGAGTCTCACACCTTCCTAGGACATAGTGGAGTTCGGAAAACCTATGAGTGAAAAAAGAATGCTACTAATGGGAGGGAATCAGGGAGACCATTGTCGAAGTCTTGGATGCCTGTTTAACATGTAAAAAGCAGTACAACTTCAAAACAAAGTAAAAATATCAGCCTACCACCCCTCAACAGCCTTTCCACACAATAAATCTCGATGTGGTTGTCCCTCTTCCCCAAATTACAGGTGGAAATTGATTTATATTATAGGGATTTATTGCTTTACCAAATGAGTCGAGGCAGTGGCTATCCCAGCTCAGTTGGCTAATGCTAAGGCCACTTTCCTCCACAAGTATATCTTTATCTGACATGGCTGCCCCCAAGTTTTGCTCTGTGATAATGTTAAAAACTTCACCTCCTGAGTGTTGAATATTTTTTAAAACTTCCATTGGCACCCAATAGCTTTTTTCGCCCCATATAACTCATCAACCAATGGTACTATGGAAAGAGCAAATGGGACCCTGGTTTCTATATTATGAATATTGGCTACATCAGATCCCCTCCACTGGAATCAGTACTTACCAAATGCACTCATGGCATACTGCATCAGCTATCATCAGATCCTTAAAATTTTACCTTTAAAAGTATTGTATGGACAAGAACCTGTGGTTCCAGCTTTACTTGAAAAGATATCTTCACTAATAAGACTGATCCTGAGCAAGCTATGAAGAAGTTAGTCCAGCATATCATCTAGTTGCAATCATAGGCAATGACCAACTTAGCTAAGACAGTCACAAAAGAGGGTCAAGCCACAAATGAGCCCTGGGCCCTTCTTCCTTCCATCCAAGTTTCAGACTTGGAGCTTTACTATCATAAATGTATCACCTTCAGAAGAGAAAAACTTGGGTCCATTTGGGAGAGGCCATTTTTCAATCATATATAAGCGTGGAAATGAGTACACAATCAAATCCCTCACCTACAGAACTACCATTAATTTAGTACATGGTCATTTCCTCCGACCTTATTACCCCCTGAAATGTTTGAGGGGGTGATGTCAGACATTTTCCCTCTTAGTTGTAGAGGAAGAATGTCCTGGGTCAAAACCAGCCTAAGCGGGGAAACTTCAGCCATTTAGAGGTTTGTAATAAACTGAAATTTAAATTAAATAAAAATAAAGATTTTGTGGATATTGGCCAAAAGACCCTGGCCAATTCTTGGTGGAACCCCATTAATTGAGGTAACACCATTTCGAAACCTGCATGGGCAACTAACGTAAAATCTAGCAGTCAGATTACTCTAATCATGCGATAGACCAAGGGGCGACCATTGGAAGGTACGCCCCATCCACCATCAGGTCTCTCAAAGCACCTAAGCGGGGACCGCTCTCTTTTATAGGCGTGGTAGAGGTCCCCCAAGGTGAATGGATTTTATCAAGCAGTGATTATTTGAGATTCATGTAATTCTACCACATGGATACATTCTGCCTCAAAATCCCAAATATAGTTTTCCCTAAAAGTAACTCACTTTTCCTAAAATCTAATTGGAGTGTATACCATATTTTCTAATTCAGAAGCATATAAGCTAATCCAAACGTTTCCTTGAATTCCCCCAACCCGCAAAACAGTTTAAATACTGATCAGTTGGATATCATAAAGTTTTATTTTCCCTCTTAATGTACTTATAATAAAATTTATAAAAAACCCAATTTTATTAGAGCTTTATAATATATTTAAAATTATTTAAAAACTTTTGGGGGAAACAGCAGGCTTGAAGCACTAGCGAGCAAGAATCAGCTGGTTTCCTACATCATGTAAGGGGCTCTCAGATCTGGCTGCCCCACATGCTGTTGATGGCCAAGAAGGCATGCCAATCTACTTACCTTGAGATACCACTATACCTCTGAAGTCTCAAATCGTTGTTAATACCCAGGTCCATGTTAACATCCCCTCCAGATACCTGCTGGAAATATGAGGCTTAATTAATACATCTGCCTAGGAGGTTATAACCTGGTTGAAATTATAGATTCATCTTTGGCATATTTATATAAGTATTGTTGGCTACCTTACCAACAGACCCAGGGTAGTAGGCCCAAACTGTCCTGCAGCTTATATCTGCCTCCTACCAGTAGAGGCTGTCTTTGATGTCCACAGTTTTGAGAGTATAAGGGACACTAGTTTGGAGTTTCCCTCATCATTGACTTTAGTTGACACCATTATTTGAAGGATCTCTCTGAAATTAAAAGTGCAAAGTTCAAGAATTATTGGAGGAGATTTAAGTCCTATTTATGGCCTCAACCTATGACATTGTAAAAATGAATGGGGTTCTACATCATGTGGAGATTGGGAACACTCACCCCTTCCAGTCCCAACCTTACCAAAAAGTAAGGTTGAAGAAGCTCAGGTGGTAGTAGAGCTTAAACATCTACTTTAGGCTTGATTTTTGGTGTTCACACAGCTCTTGGCCTCTCCTCTTCTGCTTTTTCTGAAGAAAGATGACAGCCACTAGTGGTAATGCACTATCAAGGGCTTAACTCCATCACCAAGAATGACAGACTCCTCTGACCTATTTTAACGACTCTCTCTGAATGCTCGCCATAGTGAGGTACTTTTCCACAATGGACCTTGCCTGTGGATATTGGCAAGTGGAGCTCGCCCCCCAAAAATTAATCCAAGTGTGCGCTCATAGCCAACGAAGGGCTATTAGAAACCATGAGAATGCCCAGGGCCTCTGTAATGCGCCGACCACTTTTCAAGTGTCATGAATGGGATTTTTGGGGACTTGAAGCTATCATGTGTACTTGTTTACCTTGACGATATACTGTCTTCTTCTGAACTTATAATGGACATGTGGAGCATCTTTGGGAGGTTTCTAATAAGCATAAAAAGTCTTAAATAAAGCTCAACCTTTAATGTTCTTATTCTTCCAATTTAAATGGAGTTTATGGGACACAAAGTCTTCAAAGGTTTCATACAGCCCATACCAGACAAATTTGACGCCATAAACAGATGTTGCACCCCCAGAGCCTGAGAGACATTCAGGTATTTCTCATCATGGTGGGTTGTTATAGTTAGTTTATTCCTCAGTTTGCCAATCTAGCTGAGCATCTATTTTAACTACTGCAGAAAAGTCGTGCCATTTGAGTGGTGGCTGAAACAAGAAAAGGCTTCTAATACTTGATGACAACTCTTTGTACTAAGCCCATTTTCTTCCATCTGTAAAATGAAATAACTCAATTTTGTTCATTATGTAGCGAAGTTGCTGTCAGGTTATCCTATACTAGCATGACAATAATCAGGTCGACCACGCAGTGACCTATTTTAGCAAGACATTGAGTAAGGCTAAACAGACCTACATTGTTACTCAAGTAAGAATGCCTGTCAGCCTTGTTACTGATCAAACACTTTTGGACCTATCTCTACAGCACCCACTTTACCATTGTCCTTAATCATTCCCCACTAAAGTGATTCAAGCAGATGAAGGACCCAGATGGCCGTTTATCCAGATGGGCCTCAAGACTGCAGAGCTATATTTTCACTTTTGTTCATCACATACGCTATCCACCAGAACTCCGATGGCTTCTTTAGGATTTCAGTTCTGGATGCTTTGACCCTGACAAAAACTGACTGTATGATCTGAGTGGCTGACCTGAACGCTGGGAGTTGGAAACTCCTGAGGTCCAAGCTGAGCTCCAAAAGATGACCCGAGAAACTCAGATCAAAGATGGTCTTTTATATAAGAGGGTCAACAATAATTGGCTCCCTTATGACCGCCCTTCTTCTCCAACTGCTGTTATCCTAGAGGGACATACTACTGTGGGAAATAGGGCAGTTAAAAAGACTTGCGAATGGCTGAAGACATGAGGATACTGGGACAAATGGTGGAGACCATCAAAGAGGTCCTGGAGGCCTGTATGACTTGCCAACCCCAATACTGGCCAGTCCTTTATACCAACACTCAGTTGACGCCCTGACGGGGCCCTTCAATATCATTAGCATTGATTTGATAGGTCCTCCCCCACTGGGTTTCACGGCCATAAATATATCCTCCTAGCTGTGGACCATCTAATTAAGTAGGTCAAAGCGATTTTGGTCCCCGCTGCCACTGCAAAAGCCACAGCTCTCTCCTTATTTGATCCACTTTTACCCAGTATGGATGCTCACAAAATTTACTTTATGACAATGGGTTAAATTTCAACTCACAGGTAGTCCAAGGGCTTACTTCTCTTTTTGGTACTAAATAAAGTTTCGATGCCCCTTACAACCCATCCACTAACAGGGCAGTGGAGCGCGCTAATGGAATCCTTATCTCTATTTTAAAGAAGATTTCCACCACCAACCTTACTCGCTGGAATCATATTTTACCCAGCGCCCTGCTTGCCTATAGAATAAGCTACCATTGAGTCATTAAGATGTCACCTTTGAGGCTCTATATGGACGTTCTTCCTGAGTTCCAAGTAGCGTTCAGCCTGTTCATAGACCTCTTCTCCTGATAACTCTAATTTAACCATGAGGGACTTAGCTGATGAAATAGTACGGCTTTAAGCCCTAACCATGCAAGGCATTTCCACCATCACTAAGAGGAGACAACTAAATTTAATGTCAGCTGACACTCCTTACCTGCTTTTCAATTTGGTGACCTCATTCTATATTATCACCATCGACCTGGAGGTTGACATTTTAATCTCAAAGTTCTTTGGTTTGGACCTTATAAGGTCATTAATAAGGTAAACTCAGAGTACTCTATTGCCTATGTCAATCAGGGGACAGTGGTAAATCAAGTGCATGTCCAGTTCCTTCAGCCCTATACTTCCCCCCCAACAGGATCTGAGGGGGCGTTGTCAGAAATTAAGATGATGAAAAAACCAATAATCCTACTTCTAAATTGAGCCTCACAAATTGACACTCAAACCAGCGCGAATGGAACCTTACCTGATGGCGCCAAAACTTGATTCAATCAGGAAGTGGTACGCATTTGAGAATAGATGGAATCACCTTTAAGAATCCCATCCCCACTTCCTGAATCACGAGAGGCGCCACCCCCACCACTGCAGTCATTAGAGCGACACAGTAAAATGAGGGCGTTACCCAGTTGGTTGATTCAGAAGGCAGTAAAAGATCCTGATCTTGTGGGGCCATAAAAGTCACTGAGCACCATATCCCCACACAACCTAAAAATGTCGCTTTCTAACTCAATAAAGTAGTCTATATTCACTCCATCTTTTCGTTTTTTGACATCTCCGCTAATTTTAAACTTGATCTTATTTTCAGACTTTGGCAACAGTCAATAGAGAACTGTTTCACTTAGGGGTCATTACTGTTGACAATAGGCAGTGGTTGTTATACACAAACATGGCAACTAGGCCTACAAACCCCAATCATACTGCCATTCAGAAAAGTAACTATGGAGATATTGCTCAATTATTTGATTAACTCTCCATTTACCCATCTGCTGAGGATGAAATGCCAAGGATTGCATGGGCGTATTTTTAGATTTTACAGCATATCTGACCAAACTCGACACAAATTGGGGTACATAATATGAAATAACCTATGTGGGTGGCTTATGCTGGGCAATTACATCACTAACAAAAAAATTTACAGCATCCTTTACTAAAAAGGAATTGTGTATGGGAAAAACGTGTCATATTTACTTAACCTTTCAATGACCACTATTTTACATCCTTCCCCTGGACCCTTGGAAGCCTGTTTTCAAAATCTACATTAACTAAAGCCCATGGACAACCTGAAATTTAAAGCAGTTTTAACTTACCAGCGAAAGGCTTCCTAGAGGGTTTTAACTAGTGCAAACCAAACATCCCCACGTAGTTCATAATGTCCTACCAAAGGCCCAGCTAGAAGTAATTTTAGCCGCACCAACTCCACCATCATTTAAATTCAGGGTGACCCACCATTGGATATTCATGAGAAACCAGAAACACCCCACAGCAATGATGGATTTGGGACTCATATGCACAAACATGATACAACACTCCAATTTTATTCTCATGCATGTGGTGATGTTTATGTTGTTGTCCCTCCGCTAACTTGGCCCCTAGCCTACGTCCAAGTGCAGACCTTCTTTAATTCCAGTGGATTTCCTCCTCTAACTCACTTCCTCCTTTTTTGTTTACCATAAACTGGTTCAGATAGAAAAATTAGCCATGTTGAATTCCTCCAACTCAGCATTCTTGCAGGTTAACCCCTCGTCCCAACTTAGCCAATTTTCCAGGGTATTGGTCACTCACTACCAGTATTCTAAAATCATACTGGATCAGCTCTACGTTCCTGAGGGCCTGCTGATGGTCTATCCTCTTAGGCGAGCTAGATGGTCCTAGGCGATATTATAACAAGTGTTTTTATTGTCTTTTTGAACTATCTAAAAGGTTGAGAGTACAATAAGTGGTGTTGCCATTCCCTTAGGGCTTATACCACTGCCAGCATTTCTTTATCATATATAGGTAATTGGCTTCTGCTGGAACCATAATCTGGATAAATAGCAAATGTGGTGTTATAACCCATCTGCCCCTTCTCATAGTAGCGCCACCACTAAGGCGTATTTGAGGTATCCATTTTAGCCTCAAATGGCTTCCTGGTGTCAGGATTAGCCAAAATGGGCGCTGAAAGTATTTTCTCTTTTTATAAATAAATGCCCAATCCCCCTCATCCCATTTAAATGGAACATCTCTCGTTAAAGTCATAAGACAAAGCCATTTTTGATAGCATTTTTTCATGGACTGACATAGGTTATTTATTGTCCCAACTAATCTGCACCCTTGTTTGGTCATTCTCTGCTTACTATGATCGAATAGCCCACAAATTTGTCAGGAAAAATCCCGAATTATTCCAGAACACTACATTCCCAAAAAATGTCACTGAGCTTCATTTAAATTCGCATTTGGATGGTTTAAACCTCAGACCAGACTTGTCAATCGCCACAATACCTCCTACACATCACTTACATGATTTTCCTAAGAATAAAAAAAGTTATAAGCATATCATCCAAATACACTATACAGTGATGACCGACCATACCAAGACGTGATCTATAAGACTCTGAAACACCGTTGGGTTTTTCTCAGCCAAAACAGCATTACATGATACTGAAACACCCCCTAAGTGGCATTTAAACGAAATATATTTCTGTGATCTGGTTTCATTAGGACCTATTTAAATGCGTCCACAAGAATTAGCTTGGTAAAAATTTTACAGCTTGTGACCATTAAAAGATTATCTTCTATCAGGGTCATTAGATAGTGTTGGGTTCCTAAACTGCATTTAGCCACTGGAAGTCCACACATGTGTGTGATTCCCCACTCACTTTTGGCACTAACACCGGTAACATAATGGCAAATTTTGATGTCTCAATTAATCCCTCACTTAGTGTCGCGATTCCAATATGACTGGATGATAAAGCCTGAGGTCATCATGGCAAAATGAATGGAATCCATTGGAAGTAAACTGGTAATGGTAATTTAAGCGCTTCAAAATGAGGTGATATTTGGGTTACTGGGAAATTGGCCAAATTGGGTGAATTTCAATTGGCAAATGAACAATTGGTTGAACTAATGACATATGGCGAAGTGAATTACTAAGCCATGAAAGCGGTATCATCTGAAGTCATTACCATACAAGCAGGATGAGACGATTGAGGAAGTTAAGTTGTTAGTATTTTGTAGAGTAAAGAATAACAGTGAGAAGCGGCTGTAATATATAAAAATAAAAGAGAGTTTAGGGAGCAAGTGCTCCTCATTTTTTCAAAAAAACAAGTTTTTTTGAGCAAAGGGAGATCTTTATTGAAAGGGAAGCTCCAGGTATTTATACTATTTACAAAAGGGCTACTGCGCCCATTGCTGACCTATCAGCTCTTTCGCTGGTTCTTCCAGCCGACCACTTCTCTTATTCTATTTATTCTTCTTGTTTATCTTTTCCATTGCATTGACCCTCTCACTCTATCCTTCCCGATGTCCAAATTAGTTTTGGCTCATCCTCAGCCTTAAGTCACTAGTGAGCCATAAAAATAAATAATCAAAATAAAAGCAAATTTGTATTCAACCTTCAAATTGATAATAATGTGATGGAAACAACTTCAGTTGCTCGCTTGACTCAGAATATCTTGGCATCTCACTGACATCTATTCTTGTCTAATCTTGTTAATAAATGAGGCACCAGAAACAACCTCAGCTGCCTCAACTCGTAAATGTCAGATCCACTGACATAGGATAATCAGGCAGCGAATTCATGGATGAGCAAAACATTGGCTTTCTGTTGAAAATCCCGCAATTGACCACAAATGGCCGTTGAAGTTGACCACTGATTCTGCTAACTGATATCAATTGGATCATCCTCAGCTATTAGTCGCCAGTGATCCTTGTACTAATTTGGGGCTATCAATTGGCCCCACTCAAGCCTAGATAACAAACTTGGTGGAATACTAATTTCAGCTTAACCCAAATTGGGGAGCAACTAACCAGCAATTGAACCAAATAACATGAAATTCAGCTGATAAACCATTCCACTGGGATTGGCCATATCATTCCAAATATTAATAAATCATTGGAGGATTCCATCTGGTTAAAGTCACAACACTTAGTATCAATCCCATGTGCTCCTCCTATTTTGGCTTTTTCCCTCTGGTTAAGTGGGTAAGCAGAAATCCCTCAAGGAAGATCTGAACCCTACTTTTTTAGTACTAGTGGTGCCCAACCCAAAAGGGAGGGTCCTCCATGAATCTTTATCTATGATGTTCTAAAAGAAAGGAATGATAAGATAAAAAAATCCCAGAATGGTGCCACGGCATTAGCTAAGCATCCATTATAGAAGGTGAAGAGGGGGATATCATCCAGCGCTGGCTTCAGGTGGCAGGAAAAGGTGGACAGAAGGGGGGTGGGAGCATCTGTGGTAGTGCAGAAGAAAGAGAAAAAGGTGGAGGTTCTCCTCATCAATGAGGCCAGCGGTGTGCATTGCCTTGACATATATTTATCGAGTTAAAATTATGCAAGTGTAATAAGAATGAGCACACAATTGAAGGATTTAGTATTTTGCCGGGTTTGGGGGTAGTTGGGGTCCTAGAGCAAAGATCAAGCCACATTGACAGATGCGCTGGCTAGCTGTAAATTCTAGTTCTTAGATTATAAATTTGGCATCCTCAGGGGAAGTATAGAGGGAAGTTAGATATAGGAAAACCCTCATAAAGTGGCTTGATCTCTGTATGGAGGGCTTGGCGGAGAAAGGAGTTAACAGGGGCAGTGGCTGCATCAACAGCCTTTTGATAAATATTTTTATAATATGGGAATCCATTTTGAGGATATAAATGGCAGTGGGGAGTCGAATTAGGGGTGGGTGAAGAAATCAGACCACTTGAAGTCAGGATTAATTCCGTAGGGCAGTCTGCATCATCAATACATTTGAGAGCCTCAAAAGATTTGAAGCAACCATCGTGGGGCCAGCAACAGGAGCTGGTGGGGTGGCAGCTGATTATTGGCTACGCACATTAACCACGGCAATTCTGCTTGCACTTGAGCAGGCATCTGCTCAGGGATGGTTCTGGCAGTCAAACCTTAAGGGGAGGAGTGGTGGGAGCAGCACAGCGGTGGTCAAGTATGGTGGATGGAGGACCAATCCCAAAAAAAACATTTTTAGAGTCAGAAGCGGGGTTTTCACAAGAGGGAGAAGCAGTTGAAGCAGCTTTGGCGTAAAGTTTTGGACACTTGCACATTTAATGGTCAAGAGCAAAGCACAAGCAACAAATGGACTGTTATCTTTGATGTGCGCCCAGAAGGGATGATCAGAGGATGATCAGATCATGGTGCAGGGAGGTATTGAGAGGTGAATGTCCCAACAGAATGGGCGGATTGTGGCAAATGCGTGAACCAGTGATATTATTGGCGTTGTTTGGAATCACGAATTGCAGCATGGGGTTGGCGCTTTAGGCAGCCAAGCCCTCTCTGAGCTCTTGGCAAAGGCTTTTAGGAAGAGGTGGTATGGTAAACTCGAAAACTGTACCACCAGCGTGGCCGCATCTGCAAGTGAGTGTTAATAGTTGGGATATGGGTATTTTTATATTAAAGGTATCCATGCTGCCGCCATATTGTGGGCTTTGAAAGAGAAGCTAAGATCAAAGTACCTCTTGAAAAGGCGGAAATCTATAAATATGGCAGGTTTGTAAAAAGCCTGTGGCCATCTCAATGATGGCTGCGCTCACTTGGGGAAGAAGTTCCCATACTTGACCTAAAGGATAAAATGCAGTTGCTCCAAGGGAGCAGCAGAGGGCTTTGAGCTTTGGCTGGGAGTGTGAGAGGTAGTGGGCTAGGTCTTGAGGTGGGATATAGCAACTGGAAATGTTCACGGGGCTAGCAGGGCCAGCCTGGAAACGGTTTAGCAGTGGCCAATAAATGCCAGGAGGTGGTGCGCCGCCACCCCGCGTGAGACAGCAGGAGTCAATCTAGTTGACATAGTCTGGGTTTGGCGCTGTAAAAGGCGGCAAGAATAAAGCTTTTTAAACTAAATCAAGGGTTTGATCTATTTAATGCTCAAAGTGAATTTCTAACTTCTGATACACTGAAATATAACGTTAATGGGCCCTGGGGGTAAATAGGCGAATCCCTCCTAGGACCAATTATTCCCACAAAATTATGACATTTTCTATGACAACTCCTTCACCTGTATCACTCTCATGCTCTTCACTCGTTTGGCATGGACTCCACAACTACCAATCTCCATCTTATCAGGGGGCCTTTTCTCAGGTTAAAGATACCCATGCTGAAGAGCAGATCAATCTGGGTCCAAAAAAGAAACCTCCACTGCATCCCAACACCACTGGATGGGCAGATTCTCCAAATTGCAAAAACTCCTTGAATTTAAACAGATCCTGCCATACTCTAATCAAGGGCCTTAATTACTATAAGAGAGCTCTCAACGACACTTTGGCAAAAATGACCTCTGGATCCTTCTGAATTCCAACATTAATCACCTTGCTACTGAGAGATCAATATAGTTCTCCTCCGCCTCTGTATCCACCTGGGACATCACCTCTTCCGCTCCCCCTTGAATGTCTAACTTATTTAGGATATGTAACGGAGGATAAAGTAAAAAGGCAATCTATTTTTGAATGTTTTTTTATAAATTGAAAATTTTTGTAGGCAGCGTATAATTAAACACATCCTCCTTCTTGTGTCTTTGGTTTGCCGCTCTACTTGTTTCCTCCAAATTTCCTTGTTGGACCCCCCTTGTACATTCCCAAAGTTCTGAGGTAAGGCATGCCAACCACCCTGCCCATGCTGACCTCCCGCTGATGATTGCAACTACTTTGGAGATATGGCTCCTCACGCCAGTTCTGAGCCAATGCCAGTTGTTTTTCAACATAAAGGTCCAGAACGATTTCCTCCTCTAATGTATCTTGACCTTTTGCTGCCATCATGACTGTCAGTAAAACTACCCTATTTTCTGCCTGAAAGGTTGTGATGATTGCAACTCCGCAACTGGGCCAACTTTGTTAAAAAGCAGAAAATTCGCACATACTCCTCCACTGAACTAAGCCCCTGATTGACCATTAAAAGCTAACCATGGCTCATCCTGCGCCTTTTCTGGGAAGGCTTAACGGTCAATAAAATCAACACAATCATCCATTTAACTTGAGATGCGACCTTTCTCTTCAATCAACATCTGTACCCAACCTGCCAAGTTTAAAGATAACGCATCCCAGATTGGGTAATCTGGACAAGAAAGGAAAGTCCCCCTGTCACCTGGGCCAGACGTGTCTAGAACAAAATTCATGAAATTTCACGATGAGCCTTATCTAAGGCCTCCATGGGCAAGACTATCACCCATTGTTGAATTTGGGTATCACATGGCTTTCTGCTGCTTTTGTCATTACAGCACCCTATACCCGCAACACCATATATACTAAGAAGCCCAAAGTAAATCCCACCATCACAACACTCAACAAATGTCAGTACAATTACTCCCCTCACAGGACTATCACCCCTCTCAGGGGCCCACTTTGCTGAAAGGAAAGTATTTGAATTTCCTCAAATGTAATGAACAAGTTGCACTAGTATGCAACAAATGAATTGGGTTTTAACAGCCAGGTAAATGACCACATCAAGATAAGCTCTCTGTGACCCATTCTTGAACTTGTGCGCCATATCTGTAAGTTATAATATATTTTCAAATGACTGTCATGGTGACAGCATGCCAACAGCATGAATTAGCCCTAGGACAGCGCTTAGAACAAAGCTTTCATTGCCTAGCTTGCTACTCAAGCTCACATTCCATACTTAGTTTTAATTATAAATTAATTATCTTAAAATCCGTTAGATATGCCTGCAATGTTTATTTGCATGATTGAACACTTTTTAAAAAATAAACTTAAATTCTTAGTTTTGAACTCCTTTGATATATCAGTTGCAAACCCTTAGATAAGCTTCACTTCTACTAAAGCTCTTAAGAGTTGAACAAATCATCGTCCATAAATACTCAATATCCCATTTAATCATTTTTCAGAGCATTTCTAAGCCAATGTCCTATTCCTCTGTATCAGTCCCTTCTTTTGAATTTACATTATCTTAAATTTGAAACCCTGGCATAATTTTAACTCTGGCTTCTTTTCAGTTAAATCTAACTTCAATTTATGGTGGAATCCAAGACTTTTCTAATTGGGTTAATGTGCGGATCAAGATGCGCCAGTTTCATTGAAGATGCAAGCATTGTTCTAATGGTGATGTTTCTAACCCCTTTATCTTAAGTGGCTTCTTGTTCTGGATGATTATCCATCTTCTTTTACATCCTCACTCTTCAACAGCACAATGTAAGTTCTTGTAAGGAGCACCAGTTTCTGTTAGCACTGTAGATAGCAGGGCTGGCGAAGTAACAGGCTTTGAAGCTTCTTGGAGTTGGACATGGTTATCTTTAGTAAAAGTGCATCAAGGGGCCAGAACTACTTGAATGATCAAGGTTATTTACATCATTAAACTTTTCTTTCAGAGAACCATCACTTTTAGTAATACTTTTTATTCAAACAACTTAATTTGATAATCAACACCAGGCGAGATTAGTATGAATATTAAGGTAAAGATCTGGACAAACGCGGTAAAGGGCAGCGGACCCAGACCTGCACCACCCAAAGGTACCAAGCGCACAGGTACAAACAAAAATCTCAGTAAAAACAAAAAACCTGAGGTGGCGCCCCCTGCGGGTTTCATTAATTTTTTGGTAAAATACTGCAGCTATATGGAAGTATCCCAATCACAACCACTGACATCAGTGGAACATGGGATATGAATTTCCTGGGTGTAGAAACACCGACAATGTGGGAAAAGTTCAGTGAAGCCCAACATAAATTTTTCCCGCATGTGGCGTACTTAACAACCCATACTATCCGCAGAGGTTGGGTAGATCTTGGGTTCAAAACCGCAGAAGAAGTGAATGAAGCAGTAAAGGTCAGAGTAATACTTGACCTTCCCAACGGACAGCAATTGGTCCCAACCAAGTGCACCTGATGGAATCAATCCAAGGACATTTTCATAATTTTTGACTATCTTCTGACCACACTGGCGCGCACAGTAGTCAAAAGTCATCTCCCAGAAGGCTTGGAAGCCTACAGAGAAATTAGACAATTTGAAATGCGAGGATTCCAGATGATGCTGACCCTTAGCACGGGGAAGGCAATAGCAATAATTTCACCAAACCAGGATGTAGTAGAGGATATTACAAAGTCCCCACACATCACATCCTTCACAATTGATGGAGATAAAATCCTTTTCTGTTCCATGCAACAGTGGAAAGCGCACCCCCACATTTGCAACCACTGCCAGGCCTTTGGGCACAAGATTCACGCTTGCCCTCATAAAAAAGGCCTGAGAGAAATGGAATTCTGTGAGGAGGAAATGGGCGAAGATGACTCAGAATACTCCAAAATCACAGATACTACACAAGCCTTCAACTGGGGAGAACATGGGCAATATAAAATTATTGACTCTATTACCACAAAAGAAGGAAAAATGGCCAAACAAGCTCGCAAGCTGACTGTGACAAAGGCAACAGATTTGGCGGAATCAACCATATTGCCAGAGCAGATCCAGGAAGACATGGAGGAATTTGAGTCCATGAACCAATCAAATCCCGCGGAAAGCCATACACCCAATCTGACTAGTTCAAATTTGGTGGAACCCGATTTGGAAATGAATGCAGCAAAATTGGGGTTCAGTGCACCCCCAGAAATTGTGGAATTTAACCCAATCGGGAAGGAAAATCAACAATGGAATGCGCAAGATAATAATATGGCCAATAAAAATCCACAAGAACACTTCAATAACATTTTAAAACCAAGAAAAGCCAAGAGAGGAGCAAAATCTGCAGCGATGAAAGGGGAAGAATACACCCCAACTCCTAATCATGGTTATGCTCTCTGCAGCAGCGGTGCAGTGGAGAGCAATGTGAGCGAGTGAGTAGGGCTGCGAGGCCCTGCTAACCACTCCTGAGGCACATTGGGCGTCTCAGTAGAGATAGGGATGCTGAACATAGTGGGACTCAAGGCCTTAATGTCCCAGGCCAAGAAGTTGAGTCTCCTATGAAACCCACCTGTGGATATCCTGGCGGTGCAGGAAACCCACTGTCCACAGGGAGAGGAGGAGGCATGGTAAAACATGCTCCCTCCAACAATAATGTTTTGGTCGCTTCACTATGGGGTGATAGTATGCAAAACCAAAACTTTGAATTTATTAACAAAAATTTGTTCCTGAAAGGCCGCGTACTCACTGTAACCTTTTCTTTGCACACCAAAGTGCACAATAGCCAGTGTGTATGCCCCAAATGGTGAGCATGACTGAAGATAATTTCTCACAGCCTTAACACAACTAAATCTAACAGCAAGTAATTTCATAATGGGAGACATGAACTGCTGGATTTTCCCAGAAATGGACCAATGGCCATACACAACGGAGATACCACAAGGGCAAGTGGAACTCCGAGTACTAAAGGCCACTCTGGGATTATATGATCCGCTGCCAAAAAGGCAACCCCTGCTACAAAACATGACACGCCCACATGTACACAATGGTACACTTGTCTCTATGTCGAGGATAGACCTAGTTTTCGCACCAATAATTTTCCATCACTAAATCCAAAAATTTAAAATTGCAAAAATCAAATTCTCTGACCATCAGCTTGTTTCAGTGTCTTATAAACCGGCGGAACCTAGTACCCAAGCACCCATATGGTGCAGAATACACCCGGAAAGTTTAGCTGACTTGGAATTTTAATCCTGGATAGAGGAAATATCCTCAACCAGGGATTTTCAAACACCCTTTTGCTTGGACCCACCAACCACCTGGGAAAACTTCAAAAAAAACAACCCAAAATTTAAACACACATCTTATAAGACACTGGGCAGTTTCAGCCATTATCAAACACACATTGGCTGAAATTGACCATCTAGAAAACAACGTGCCAAGAACAGGATTCAGCCATGGATGGGGTCGCAAATGGGCGGAGATTTCTGCATGACTAAACACCCTGATCTGCGAACACCAACACCAAGTTGGAGTCCAATATAAAGGCAAAAACATAAGAGATGGAGAAACTTGTTTGAGCTACTTTATCCGCCAATACCATGCCAGGAAAAATACATTAGCTTGCACACAGGTCCATCGACTGGACAAATCCATAGTAGAAACACCCAAAGAAGTCACAACCAAAGTGCACAGGTTTTATATGAAATTGTATAAATCCGAGCTGGTCAAACCAGAAAAATCAAAATATTTCTTAGAAGCGCACATATTAACACCGTGGCCCAAAATCACAATTTAATCAACCTAATACTGTGTGAGGAATTATGGGAAGTGGTACGCGGTGCACCAAGAGGGAAATGCCTTAGACCTGATGGGATTCCCTATGAATTTTATATAAAATATTTTACTAACATCTCTAACATTCTTCTGGTTTCAATAAACAAGTGTATTATGCAAACATGTCTCCTACCTGGAGGCAAAGAAGCCTACACGGTCGCTTTATTTAAGAAAGAAGAAAGATTAGACCTATCCAGCTGGCTCCCAATTTCCCTAACCAACACAGATACAAAAATTTTCACAAAATTAATGGCTTAACGACTAGGAGAAATTGCAACTGATATGATATCCCCATCACAATGTGGATTTGTTCCAAGAAGATCCATATGGGATAACATTCACACAGTTGCAAATGTCTGCCAGTCCAAAAAATCTGGAGCACTTGTCTTTTTAGACCAACAAAAGGTATATGACAGGGTGAACTGGACCTATCTTAGGTCCTGCCTTCAAAAATTCAAGCTTCCAAATAAATTTATAAACTGGGCAATGTTATTTACAGAGTGCAACCATGGCTGTGCGGGGAGCAGGCCTCTTAACCAACCCATTTATCCCACAGAGAGGACTAAAACAAGGTGACCCCTTAGGCCTCTACTCTACAACTTTATCCTAGACCCCCTAATCCGAAATAAAAACACACTGCTCAAAGGAATCAACGTCAAAGGCCAACCACCAGTCAAAATGATGGCCTTCGCTGATAATTGTGTGGTGGGCATATCCAACAATCAGGACGCTTGCAGAATTGAGAAGATAATACAAGACTATTCAGTCATAAGTAATTCATCACATAACACTGAAAAAACGGAAATTATATCCCTGGGGAAATATTTGACCCAATGGATGCCATCTACACAGGGCCAACAAGCTAGTACATTTCAAGACTCCTGACCAGACATTGGGTATTTAAAATTAGCAACGACCTCACTGAAACTTCCATTCATCACCAAGCCAACAGCTGGCCCTGTATTTCACTTGGAAGTATGGTTGGAAGCAGGAGGTTACGCTAACTCCATGATGGAAAATCAATTATTGGAAAAAATAACAAAACTCATTGCCTCCTTACATGGACATCAAACAGGTCTAACAGGAAGGGTCACGGTAGCCAACTCTATGATTCTATCAATCATATGGTTCATTGCCCATGCAATCGCTTTATCACCATCTTTCTTCAACACAGTCCATGCCCTATCACAAGGATGGCTATGGTCCAACCATAACCCCCTGTACGCCTCGAAACCCTAGTTGGATCTAGAAGGAATGGAGGTATGGGGCTTAATAATTACGTAGAGCAAGAAATCCATATACTGGGATCCTGGATAGCTCAGGTGACTAGCCCAGATTTTCCAGATACACACTGGGCCAGAACAGCAAGATATAAATTCACACGTGCACTACAATTAAAAAACCCAGAGCACGCAAACACATTAATCAAGTATCTGGCATCCCATCCTACAGCTGCAGGACCATATGGCACTCCTGCACATTTCAAACGAATACTCCTAGCCATGAGAAGAGCGACATGGCGGAATCACATAAATGAATAAACCAGTCACCGAGGACGCCCAATACTAACTCACAGACAGGAGATCAATGATCAAATAGTCACAGACAATATAATAAGCAAAAGCCCAAATATTATAGCCAGGATAGGTTACCTGGACTATATGGACATACCCTACAACCTGGAGACCCAAAGAAGAGTATGGAGATACACACATCACCCTCTACTCCAACCCAGGATAAGAGTACATGTATGTAGGTTCATGAGGAGAGTATACCAAACAGCTGAACGATTAAACGCCAATCACACCTCATGTGCAATATGTGGTCAGTATGGAAGCCTAGCCCACCGTTTAAACAATGCTTAACATCAGTGGCGGTATAGAAAGTGGCCATGCGTCTTTTCCGCCAAGAAAAAGGACAACCATCTAGCCTAGCAAGGAACATGTTCGCTATAAACATGGACTTTCCTATCCACCCATCACTCAGGGCACTAGTAGCAATAGCACTATGGACGATACATACAATGGTACTGGAATTGTTCACAGGAGCAGTGCCAACAATTCAAGAAGCCATTCATCGCTTCCATAGCCATATATTGGAAATTTTCCAAGCATGGCTGTTTGGACATATGACCCCCCATAACAGAAGGACAATCAACACATGGTTCCCCATATGGCTCCTAAAAGTTGATCCTTTCCTTCACACATGCTGCATCCAAGAATAAGCCAGCATAACTCCCCTTCCCTACCTTCCTAATATTAGTGATCCTGGAGACAAAAAGAGGGGCCTTGAACCCTCTGGGGTGTCTTTATTTGTCAAATTTCATTAGTTTTCTCACTATATTATAAGTGCTTGTCCCCTGGTTGACCTTACCCAAATAAATAATAAAAGGGTTATTTAACATCGAAAAATCATAAAAAAGCTTTTTTTAATTGTTTAAGAAAAAATGATATATCATCTATTAGAAGATTGTGATATTTATAGTGTGCCAGGGTTTGTTGTGCATGGGACGTTCTTTTTTGAACAGATGATTGAGATCTCCTTGAGATTAAGGAAGAGGCGTGTATTGAGATGAACTATTTAGTTGTAGTAGTCTTCCAGAATCAATAAGGTGACCTCTTTTTCACCTTGGTCCTAGTTGCTTCCAGATTTTTCTCTTTTCATTGGCTATTCAGGGGTTTACACGTCCGTTAAGTTAATATCAGTAATTGAATTGTCATTAGGTGGAGGAGAATTTTTACTTTAACATTATCTAATTCATTTTTATCCACGGTTTGAGTTCCAATAGCCATAGTGCAGGTGGGGGCTACACCTGGCACTATAAACCAATCAGCTTATCATTTAGGGTGGCCAGTAGGGTTTTGAGAGTGATGATAGATAATGGGCTCAGGGATTCAGCTTTTTAGACGCTGTCCAGCCATAATTGTTGCTGTAGATGCCATTTATTCAAGAAATTTAATATAAAGCTTAACATAGAGTACAATCAACTTACCTTCCTGCTGCAAAGAGGATTTGGAATCAGGATAAGAAAGCATCTATGTAAAGTAACCCTACTGTAGGCCTTCTCCATATCCAGAAGAGCCACAAACCCATTTGCCCTGCGTGAGTTAGTAGCCATAGTTGCATGGTTGTCATTATAGTTATTCCATTATGAACTCTCCACAATAAAATCAAGTTGAGAGATTTATGGCGAAATGACACCATGCAGGTTTTAGTTGGTCAGAAGCTTTTGTAAACAACTTGTGGTCCGCATTAATCAAGGCTATGAGGCGCTTGTAGTCCATGTTCTTTCTTAAATGTTTTTTAGTTGAGGATCGTTATTGAACCTCTAGGTTCAGGGAGGACATCGTCTTTTGCTAAAAGTAAGTTGAAAATGTTAGGAAATTTGGCTATCAGTGCGTGTTCTAGAAGGTATACCTCAGAGGGTAGTCATCATAATCAGGGCTTTTAAGCCGCGGATACTAAGGAGAAACTCAAAATACCAATTAACAAGTAATAGGGCCAGAAGGGTTTCATTTGATCATGCTGTCATTGGGAGGTGCTGGCTTTCGCCATAAGAAGTCTTAGATATCCATTGGATCCTCCTGGTCATCATGACACACGTTGTGTAAGTCTAGAAAATTATCCTCCTAGGCTAAATTACAAAAAGGTCCCTTAAAGACACAAGTGGTGGTTCTAAGGCACCAGTGGAGCCTTTATTACAACAGGACGATTTTGGTTTATGTTGTTGATGAGCAATGGGTCACTGCTCTGATTTTCAAAAATCCCCATACTGTACCCCCTTCTCTACTTCTTCATTTGTGGAAAAGATATAGGGGGTATGTCAGGAGGTATCTCAGATAAAGGTTCACCAGAAGTAAACACAGACGCATCACTTTCCATTATGTCATCGTCCAACCCTATGAAACCAGAAATATTAGCCACAAAAACTTTTAAACCTTTATAAAGTCAAAAAAGTGGTTTAGGTCAAAAAATAAAAGGTTATGGGACATAGATTATTGCACTAAGTCAATAATTTGACTATAGAAGTTTTTAATATAACCTGACCAACGAATTTAATTTCTTATGAAGTGAGATATACCAAGTGTCTAATTCAGGCGAATCTGCTCAAGTTCAAGTTTTATAAAGTGAGTATGCTGATAATCTGGTATATCCACTATCAAATTTTTTTAGTTCATAAAAAAGTAAAAGAACCCCCTCTAACTCATTCTGCTCTTCATGACTCAATAATGGAAACTAACAGAAAAAAGGGCTCAAGTTTAACCAGTTCCAAGAAATCATCTATTCTCCTCCAATTTCTCAATTCTAAAGACAACAGCCCCTCCTATGGTCTATCAATTCTTCTTTAATTCTAACCTTGATAAAATCCTTTTTCCCCAATTACTCTTCACAAAATCCGCTTATTTCTCCAAGACCAAAATTCTTCTTTTGAGCCCAGAGAAGCATGCCGTGATTAGCATTCTGGCTTCAATGATCATTTAGTGGGCATTAATATCCGTCAATCTAGCATCTTTCGCATAATGGAAGAAGTCATAAGAATCTATGCTCCCAAATTATCCCTATACCTGTCATACCAAGAAAACATTCTAATCCACCATATTCTCACCATCAGCCCACCACTGGCTCAGCGCGATGTGGTCAACAAGGGGCTTTTAAACCATAAGGTGTGGAGGCAATACTTAAATGCCTGTTTTGTTTTGCAACCTACCACTGGATTTACGCGATCTGGGCAACATTAGGCTTTCTTACCCATCAAATTTCTTATGCCATTTATGAGCAGTAAACAACTTTTTGCCCAACCAAAAAGGAAACCAGTCGCCATATCATCTGAAGCACCTATCTCTGGTTAATCTACCTCAGTTTATATACTAAACTGATACAAAGCTCTGACACTCTTGCAAACTCTGCGTGGAAGTTTAATCCATTTAACAACTGCATTATTATCACCAAGCTAACCCAGTATATAAATTGAACCAAAATTTATTTGATTTAAATTTTGTTTATCATAATCGCAAAGCAGTACGTCTAAGTGAGCTTAGTGCCCATCAATGATATTAAGAAGAACCAGAGTATTTTGAAGCAAATACTAAAGGCTTATAACTTATAATTCAGTAGGAGTGGTCGTCCTTTATGTCTCTCCCACCCTTGAGGTTTCCCAAACAAGACCCACGGTTGCCCCCATTGCAGCCATTTAGCTTGTTATGAGGCTATTAAAATGTACTAAACTGCTAATATCCTCACAGAAATCATAGGGCGTCCCTGCTACAAGTCGTTAGAGATGCTATTATACTGGAATTCTGAGCTTTTCACTGGTTTGTCACTCACTCAGACTGTAAGCCCAATCTTTCTATGAGCATAATCACTAACAGGATGGATTAGAGCGGTGTAGTTCCTGCATTTTAGTTTCTTTATCCATGGTAGTGATAATACCGATCTTTGGTGCCATTATTTTTTGGGATGTGATTTGCATTTTGCTTCTGATAAAAGAAGCAGTTAAGGCTTTCCCACTGGCATAATAGCAGGAAGAAGTGAATTAGACTACTTTCTTCCTGCTTTAAAATTTCTAAATGGAGGTCTTCAAAAGCAGCTATCAATTCATCCAGCCAACTGGTAGAGAGAGAAGGTTTTCAGTTCCATTCTAGTAGTTTTATACTAGTTTCTGTCCTTTTGACTCTAGTGCGAGATGCAGTCATCTGAGATTTAGAGCAAGTATATAAGAAAAATACTTCTATTATTTCCTTGTTCTCCACTCAACTAGTCTTGGTGTTGTTAAGATGGTGGGGAGGTTAGGTTGTCTTAATGGATGTAGACAACTTCTCCTTATTAAAAGCTCATTTATAGAAGCTGAGGCAACCTTTGGACAATACCTGCGTGACAGTCTGGGCTTATGGTGAGGACAACAGTGCTGGCCTGTGATTACTCAGATAATTGTTACAAGTATTGGAGATGATACACGGCCAACCAAAAGGGGAAAATATTTCCAAAGCAATGCGCAATGCTGGCTGAAATTTCCAACTCAATATACTGGACCCTAGTCATATAACAAAGTCCAGATGTAGAGATTGGAAGCGAATTGATGAAGCCACTAGTGTGAAGGAAGTCCTAAAATCTACTGGATCCAGAAAGTTCACTTACTGCAGGGGGTTAAGAATCACAAACGCGGCTTATGTAGTGTTTAAATCTCCCGTAAGGACACTTTAAGTTAAGTTTTAATCACGTTTTTATACTTTATATATATTTACTAATATTTTTTGAAAATTAGTTTTTTATCTAAAACATAGTATGTGTTTAGCTTTTTAAAACTTATCATGAATACTGTAATCTTTATAAAGTTCTATATTATATCCTTTATCTCTTTTATTTTTATTTTTACTTATTTGAGGCAAGCTGACCAGGGGATAGACATTATTAAAAGAGAGAAAATAAACATTAACATGAAACCTGAGCTGGGTCAACTTCGTCATAGAAAATTTTTCCACCTCCAGATTGAGACTCATATTTTTATGGTTACACCATGGCTAAGATTTTCGTGATATTAAACCTACTACCTTTATCTCTTTTACCTTTCATAAATATAAATTTACAACAACTGTAAACAAACTATAATTTCAAGCCCAAGCATATAAGATTTATTAGTGACCATGGCTAACTTAAGTCCTTATGTTTCCTCATTACCTATAATACCACTATATAAAACTATATTCAAGGTATACCTCATCAGATAGGTAACTATTAATAGGTTAGTGCTCAAAAAAATTTGGCTTGACATTGAGGTTTCCTTAAAAGTATTCTATTGCTAGTTTTAGTTTTAATTTTTACTTTATGCGGTGAAAGAATGTTGATAGTAAGAGAAATATCTTTATAACATAAAAGCATTCTGGACACCTACTTGTTTATCTGATTCTAATTGAAAAAAGCAAGAAAGTTATCCATTTAACAGACTTTTACCTAGTAAATAATTGATTTTAAAAATTTTTAGTAAACCCTTATAAAGCCATTCAATTTACTTAGAGACCAATTGAGTTTTAAATTTTAAATTTTATTTGGGGAAGGCAGACCAGGGGACGGACGCTTCCAATAAGACACTAAACAACAAACAAACTTCAGAGAAAGAGGGGCACCTTAGAGAAGCAGACACTATCTACTGTTGCCAGCGGGAACGCCAAGAGAAGTAAGGGGAAGTTACGTGTGCAGGGGCTTGTGCTACTATTGAGCACATATGTAGGAAGGGGTTTGAAGTGATGAACCAAACTGGGAACCAGGAGGAGACCATCTGGCGGCGATGGGGTGTGAGGTACCTAAACAACTACGCTTGGAAATGGTCCACAAGGTGCGACTAGAACCAGCGTATAGCTTCTTGGAGAGTGGGAATGGAGCCTGAGATAGCATCTAGGACAATCGTGTTGATAGTCCACATATTGATTGCATCTACTAAGGCATGGAGGGAAGTTGAAAGAGGGGAATCCATGATTAAAGCAAACATGTCCTTAGACAGGCTGAAGGGCTACGCCTGATCCTGGAGAAACAGGCGTTGTACCTAACGGTAAATCGCTTTTGATGGACAGCACTATTCCAGGCGGTGAACCAGCGTTCCATACTGGCCACACACGATGCAAGATGAGTGCAAAGCATTAGAGCGCTCAGCAGTACGGTATATCTATCTCAAGCAGCGCCACACATGGGAACAAATATGCAGCTGCAGAAGAGGGTGATGGGCGTACTTCCAAATGGCTTTTTGGGTATCTAGGGGGTAGGGTATGTCCACCATGGCCAGGTAGTCCATCCTGGCCATGGTAGGAGGTCTCATGGGTATTACTCCGTTCAAAATGGGTAGTCCTTGTACTTCATGGGTAAAATGAGGAGAAGGGCGCCCCCTCTGGGCGGTGTGCCCACAGATGCAAATTCTCCACTCAGCGCTCTACATGTAGAGGAGGATCCTTTTAAAGTGGGGCGACGTCTCATGTGAGCCCGCAGCAGAGGGATGTGAGGCAAGGTATTTTAACAGAAAGTTTGGGTGGGTAGGATTGCTGAGGCCCAGGGCGTAAAGAAGTTGGAGCGGGCTGCATGGTACCAGTGCAGGCTGAGATTGTAGGTTTAGTGATGACAGCGATCCAGGCGCTAAGGATTTTGGCATCATGGATAAAAGTTGAGCAGGCCCATACCACCACTATGGCGAAGGCCAAACATGACATCCAAGCGCACCGGTGGTGGGCGGCCTAACCAAAGCCACCCTTGCAGCAGGGCTTATAATGACCTTTAAGAAACAAGGAGAAAAAGCGATGGCGTGGGCCCCAACCCAAACTTTAGAGAGGAGCATAGAGTTGGCTAGCACTACCCTTCCTGCAAGGGAGGTTTGGCGGGCTTTGAGGGAAACTATGAGTTTTGTAGAGTTGACTAGGATATGTGTTTCCATCACCGTTGAGGCATACCCTCCTGCCTCTAGCCACACCCCCAAATGGCGGACAGGGCCAACGGTGGGGCGCGGCACAAAGGGGAGTACAAGTGGGGTGGAGTGGGGTGGGAAGGGCAAGCAATCCCGTGAGCAAGTTGGCAAGTCAGGTAGGAAATGGGGCGCTGGGGCCCAGCGGGCTTGTTACCAACCAAGGAGAAAAATATCGGTTTTGGAGGCGTTAAGTGCCACATTACTTACCCTGGAGTAAACCTTGATAGTATCTTCAAACGCGCATGCATCATGATTGTTAGACGCCCCAACAACACAATCATTAGAAAACGCCAACATCTTGACTGGTGCTTGACCTTACACATGGACACCTGTTAGGCGTACATTCACATTTCAAAGGGGTGGGTTAAGGCTGAAGTTATACAAGAGTTGGCTAAGAGGGTCCACTTGGCGTAGGCTCCGTTGAGGGCGAACTACATCCGTGAGGAAGCCAGGGCCACGCAAAGACATTGTGGCAGATTTTGTGAGCAACATCATGCAGCTAATGAAGCGAAAGGGGAGGTGGAGCTTGTGGAGGCAGGCTCTGAGGTAATCCCAGTTGACTTTATCAAAGGCCTTCTGCTGGTCTAAAAAAACAAGTGCTCCAGAAGCTGTGGATTGACAGACGTTGTCATTGGTGTGTATAATGTCCCAAATTGACCTTTTGGGGATGAAGCCAAACTGTTCAGAGAATTGAGAGCATAGGCAACAACCCCTAGACGGTTAGCCATGATTTTAGAAGAATTGTTGTATTTGTGTTAGTGAATAAAATAGGGCGCCAGTTGGCCAAGTCCAGCTTAGCCCCTTTCTTGTACAACGTTATCATGAAGGCCTCTTGCCCTTCAGGTAGGAGGTGCGTTTCCAGTAGGCATTGGGTAAGTGAGGCAAGCAGCATGAAGGATAAATTCTTGAAATACTTCTTATAGAACTCATAAGGGATGCTGTCTGGACCTAGGCAATCCCTGAATGGTGCACCATGAACGGCGGATCAGAGTTAATCCTGAGTAATCAAATTCATCAACTCCAGGAATCAGGAAATGTTGCAGATATGTGTGCTTTTGAGAAAATTTTCTATTTTGGCTGGCGGAATTAGATTGAATTAATATAATTCGGATTAGTAATTTTGTATTTTGATTGCCGCTTTGGCTGGCGTATTTATGACGGCTTGGTCTGGCCTTTGCACCTGTGTGCAGGCCAAACTCTGGTGTGGTGTGAAGTTTTAAAAAAAACTAAGTGGAGCACATATCGCCCACTGTGAAATTCTTTTCTTTATACTGAACACAAACTTTATGCTTGTGCTGTCTTACCAGTGTGTTGAGGCAAACGGACACTTCCACCCACTTGTGCCCCAAGCTGGGCTGTAGCCTGCAGCGGGGACATTAGACTCCAGGTGGTCCAACTCTGCCAGCGTGTGCAAAATGACTGCTGAGGCAGCCCTGAGTTTTGGTAGGAGAGATGGTGAGCCTGGCGGATTTATTCACTTTTAAGGTTGACCAGGTGAAAAATTGGGTCTGCACATAATGGTGCAATGAACCCCAGAGCCAATGTCACGGTTTCCACCCATTATAAAAATTTTGTAGATGCAATCTTGGTGGGGAATAATTTGCACCATTTCAGCGCCTGGGCTGCTGTTCTGGACAAATGGAAGGAAATTGATACCATCCTGTTGTTGGAGATATCAATTTTTATCATGGCAAAGTGGAAAATTTGGGTTTGAAATTTCAATGGTGCGAGAATAAGTTCAATGCAGGTCATGGACCTTAGCATGCCGTTGTTCACATGGGGGCGAGACATGTTAGTGAGTAGTAGAGAATATGTGACAGAGTGTCAAACAACCCTAGGGTGGTTTTGATAACATGAAGTTCAATGTGCCCCAGTGGGGGTGTAGGCGAAGAGGGCCAGCGGTCTGTGGTTGGGTTCATCCAGCAGTTCATGTCGCCAACAACAAATGGATTGGGGAGTAGCAGAAGGGAATTGACAGCTGAGAAAAATTCCCAACGATCTTGTGAACAGGTTCGGGCGTAAATGTTGACAACTGTGTGCACTTCGTCATCCCACAAAAAGGAGACAAGGACGTGGCCATCAAGGTATGATTGTGATGAGATAAATTTAAACCTATGGTGCACACAAACAAGCACCCCACAGTGTGTAGACCAAAAGGAAAGGAAAGGGAGGAGCATGGTTGCCCATGCTTCCTCTGCATCATGCGGACAGTGGGTTTCCAGAATTGCCAGGATGTCCACGGGTAAATTATTTTTTAAAAAACTCATTTTTTAGTCCAGGACGGCGAGGCCTTGATCTAGCGATGTTTACCATCCCCAAAGTAAAGGCTCCCCCATCGCACCTTATGTGCAAGGAGAAGGGCTCCCAAAAAAGCTTCAGCCTTCTCCTTTTCATCATGTCGCTGCTTGGTTACATTGGTATTCTGTGCAACAGAGTATGGTTCAAGATGGGAAGCTTTATTTATGGGGTTTGCGTTTGTGTTGGCTTTTGCCTTCTGCTTTTTCCCCACTGTGGGATGAGTTTTTGGTATTGTGTGCGCTTGCAGTACACTATTGCATGAATCTGGAATTTTGGTAGAAATATTATTGGGCACTTCCATCCCAATCAATGCTAGGGTGTATTAATCAGGTGAAACCAACTTACCCATTGGATTATCACTTGGGTGGCCCAATTATCTTGGGCATTCCAATCTGATTGGTGGAGGGATTTGCAGCTGCTTCAACTGTAAAAGTCTCAATGTCCTCCTGGAGATGAGCTGGCAGGATCGCAGATGCAGTCTTGGCCACCTCCTTGGCTGCCGCCTTGCAGGCCTGCTTGGGCTTCTTACGCTCCTGTGGGGACACTGGTTTTACTTGGATGTAGCAGCCTTGCTCTCCCCATGGTAAGTCTGCGTCGGTGTCCATTGCCAGTTCATAGTGGGCATCTCCACCGCACTTTGCATCAAAAATTATTTATGTTGGGTAATTCTCTCCTTGGTAAAGAAAGGTATAAGCCTTGTGGCCAAAAGTGCGACAGAAAGTGCAGATAGGAGGCGCACTATCCATGGTGACCCTGAATGGGCTTAGTCTTGCCCATTTATTTTGATAAAAGCAGTATTTGGGATTTGTACATATCTTTCACTATCTCTGTGGATGGGGTGAGAACAGCGATTGCCTTGCCTTTACACAGGTCTGGAATGAGCTTAAATTGTTACATCTTAAAGGATTGTATTTCCCCATATTCATCAAGCCCAACTTTCAGGTGGTGCTCAAGCACAGTGCGCTTGACCGTTGTAGGTAGGAAGTCAAAAATTTATGAAAATTGTTTCGATTTAGTCCAGTGGGTGCGCTTCATTTTGACTACCTGTTGACTGTCCAGGAGTTCGACTACTTTACATACTTTTATGGCTTCATCTGCTGCTTCTTTACTTTTGAATCCAAGATCCAGCTAACCGCAAGGCATGGAGTGTGGGCGATGTACACCACATTTTCCAAATGTGTGTGTACATCACCACAGAACTTTTCCCAAAGCGCAATTGTTGAATATCCAGGAACACATGCACCCTGTATTCCACTGACAATAGTTTTTGAGAGTGTGGCGTATTGGTGAACTGGTTGCAGGACACTTGCCAGGCCAAAATTTCTGGAGAAATGGTAACTGTCAGTTTTTTATTACTAATTTTATCTCTTCCGCTGGACTTCTGTGGCTTTTACAAAACTTAGTTGATGTGGGTCCAACACCTGTGCCCTTAACTTTACTCACCCAACTGCCCCCAACATTGGATGCAAACTAATCTCCTCAATGAGATTATCAAACTTTACCTAGACTTAAATTGAATTTGTTGCAAAAGTGTTTGAAACGAGTTAGAAAAGAAAAATAAGAGACCAATTAAAGTGATTTTTAATTTTAGACTATAGTACTAAGTAAACTATGTTTTTTATTGCTATAAACTAATAGAATTTAATTTTAATATCTTTAAAGTCATACTCTTAAGGGAGGCCTTACTTTAACATCTATTTATTCGAGGTGGGTCGACCTTGGGACAAAAACGTTTAAATTAAATTAGAAAAAGATTACTTATAATCTTTTTTATTTTATTTAACCAAGGCAAGTCAACCAGGGGATGGGCATTACCGATATGTGTGTGGAAATGGTGGGGGAGGGAAGAAAAGCAATGACTAGATATGATTGGGCACCCCGGGGTACACAGGTTACCCCTGTTGCCAGCTGGGACCTCCAGGTGTGGGGGGAATGGTGCTCTATTCCAGGGGGGTTGCCTCCACTATAGAGCAGGTGTGAAGGAAGGGGTCTGTGTGAAGGAACCAGAGCGGGAACCATGAGTTTATGAGTCTCTGCTGTCTTGGTTTCATATGCTCATAGAGCCAGGCTTGGAAATGCTCCAGTAAATGGAGTGTAACCTTTTGACAACCTCATGGATGGTAGGGACCGTGCCCTTGAATGCATCCAAGGCAATAGTGTGGATTGTCCACATTGCAATGGGTATCAATAGGGTGCGCAGGGTGGATGGGATTGGGGATGATAGTCAGACTGCGAGGAGGCTCTTTGAGATAGAGAAATCCTGGCCATCTTGGATCTTGAGCAGGCATGCAATTTCTCGCCATATGGCTTTGGATGGGGCAGGTTTCTAGGCGGTGGTGTAGGGACCCCTCTCCTCCATATACTGCGCAGGTTGCGTGGAGTGAGTTGGAGCTGTCCGCCGTTCTGTAGGTTCTTCTTAGGTAGCTCCAGATGTTGGCCCTTACCCTCAGCTGGAGGAGTGGATGGTGCGTCATCCTCCATATTGCCTTTTGTGTAGATAGGTCATAGGGGATATCCAAAGCATTTAGGTAGTCGACTGGCAATGGATGGGGTTGATGTGAGTATACCTCTGTGGGGGTGGTCTTTTTGTTTTCATAATGCAAAGTGGGGTCTGAGTTATCCCCTTCCCTGCACTTCACCAGTGGTAGCGATGGTCCACCCCATGCGGCAGATGGTTTGGAGGAGGCGCTTAAAGTGAGGGGGGTCCATGTGGGCTTATTGCATTTGGGCAGTTAGTGAGGTACGTTAGTAATCTGGAAGGATGGTGTGGGTTGGGTATTTTGAGTGCCTGCGCAAAGTTGGCCCTCACTGCCCTGGACCAGTGATGTTGTGGGGGTCCAGGGTTAGCACTTCCTCTATCCAGGTGTCCAGGATGCGGTTGGCGTGGTGCTCAAAATATTTCAGGCCCATGCCCCCGCTGGAGCATGGGCCATACAGCGTCTCAACCCAGACTGATGGGCGGGATCCAGGCCACAGCCAAATCTGGATGAGTGCACAGATCGACATTATAAAGGTGGGGGAGAAGGGGATTACATGTGTGGGGAACCACAGCATTAGGAGGATGAGCGAGTTGGCAACTGCCAATCACCCCATTAACCTGAGGGATCTACCCTTGAGGGAGGCGATTAAGTTGGATAATCTTTGTAGCAGGTTATTTTGATCATCTCACTTGCATACCCCCTGTTTACAACCATATCCCAATATGGCGGACAGGGGTGGTGGGGTGGGGGGTAACTCAAAGGGTAGAGCAAGCGAGTTTTTGCATCTTGGGTTGTGTATGGTAATGAATGTAGTCCAGTTGGTGGTGTACTTGCCAAGGAGGATAATTTCAGTTTTCCGTTTATTAAGCAATGCACTGCTCACTGTGGAGTATTCATCTAGGGCGCACTCCAGCTTTTGGGCGTCGCTATTGTCAGCTATATCTGTTACACAGTCGTCTGCAAAGGCTAGCATCTTGACAGGGGGCTGGCTCGGCTTATTTATGCCCTGAGGTGTGAGTCAGCAACGCAGACAAGTGGGTCAAAGCTGAAGTTGTACAGTAGCAGGTTGAGGGGGTCCCCTTGCTTGAGCCCTCTGCGTGAGGTGATCCTGTTGGTCGGGAAGCCTGGGCCACACACCGCCATTGATGCAGATCCTGTGAGGAGCATTGCCCAGTTAATGAACCTGGGTGGGAGGTTGAAAGCATGTAGGCACTCTTTTAGGTATGGCCAGCTTATGCAGTCATACGCCTTCTCCTGGTTGAGAGATACCATGGCACCCGTCGCTTTGAACTAGCATACATTGGCGATGGAGTTTATGTTAGACCAGATGGAGCGCCCTGGTGTAAAGCCAAATTGGTTGGGTAATAAAGCTTTTGAGGCTAGTGCTCCCAGTCTAGTGGCTAGAATCTTCTTGAGTAGTTTAGTGTCAGTATTAGAGAGTGGTATCAGGCGCCAGTTGGCCAGGTTCAGTCTGTCGTCCTTTTTGAATAAGGTAATGACATAGGAGTCCTGGCCTCCTGGGAGGAGACGGGTCTCCAACAAGCACTGATTCATAGATGCTAGGAGGAGGGGGGCGATCTGTTTAAAGTATGTTTTTAAAATTCGTAGGGTATCCCATCAGGGCCTTGGAATTTCATAAGTGGTGCACCGTGGACTGTATTCCAGAGCTCCTACTGCGTTATCAGGTTTATGAGACTATAGTCAGGCGGTGCTCTCTGCATTCTGGTGGAGTGTAAAAAAATTATTTTTTGGTGTCAGGTGGGGTGTCACGGTAAAGTATGGTGTAATAACGGTGGATTTTTACCTGGAGCTCCATTGTGCCAGTTAACATGGATCTGTCAGCTTTGCATACCTGTGTGCACTGAGGCAGGTTGCCTTGGGAGTGGTATTGGCAGAATATGAACGCCGAGCAGGTCTCGCCTTCTCTTATGTGCTTACCTTTCCATGATAATTTGATTCTGTGTTGGTGTTCGTGGATGAGGTCATTGAGGCGGGTGGAAAAAGCCGCCCATTTGCTCCCCCAGTTCAGGCTGTATCCAGTTTTTGGGGTGTTTAGCTCAAGGTGGTTGAGTTCTGATAGGGTGCATCTGATTGTGGTGGTATCCAAGGTGTATTTGCGTGAAGAGATATGGCGGTTCTTGTTTATTAGTTCAGATCTGAAATTTTTCCCAAGATTTGATGGGATCTGATGTGAATGGGGTGGTGAATTTTGGGTTTGAAGCTTTGTGCTCAACTCATTTGGAAATTTTGGGAAGTTTTATATTTTCTGGGTATAGCTTCCTCCAGGGCGTTGTCCACATTTGAGTCCTGGTTGGTGTGAACTACACTGAAACTAGATGATGGTCATAGAAAATAATTTTTTGTGGCGAAGTTAGTAATGAACAAGTGACAGGATTTCAGCGTGAGGATGTGTTGATGAAGCTCATCGAGATGAGTGTACCCTCACATATGTTGGGGCAGGTCATGTGGGGAAGAGTGGAGCCCTGGGGGGAGGGTGTCATACAGACCAAGGGATGCCTTTATCACGCGAAACTCGGAGTTTCCCAGTGGGTATCCCCTGGGGTTGGGCCATTGGGCCATAAGGGATTATCCCAACAGTTGAAATCGCCCAACATGATAGTGTCTGGTGGGAGGTTGAGTGTCGTGAAGGATTTAAGGAATTGTTTCAAACTTGGACGCGGTGCACAGTGCGTAGATACAGGCTATCAACAGTGTGGCCTCTTGGTTTGTGATCCTTGCAATTAGGATGCGTACATCTAAGTGCAATGAGGATTCGAGGATTTCTAGTTTTTTGTTATTATTATGGATGACCACACCAAAATGGGACGTCCATATCGACTGGGACGGTGAGACCCTGGCCGCCCAGGATCCCTTCTTCCCCCTGTAGAAAGTGGGTCTCTTGGATGGCCAAGATGTCTACTGGGGGTTTGCACAAGAAGTCCAGTTTTTTGGCTCAGGACGCTTGAGCCCTGGCTCCTGCGATGTTTAGCGTCCCTATTGATACTGAGGTGCCCGTGGCACCTCAGGAGCGGTTGGGCAGGCCTTCCAGCCCTAGTCTCACGCTCATTGCCTTGGACTTGCTCCGTGTGATTGGGCCAGTCCACTCCGAGGCTTCTGGATCCTTACCTTGTGATGATTTCATGCGGATATTGTTAGGATTGGGGATTAAATTAAGCTTTTTCACATGTGATTTTGGTTGATTTAAGTTGGTGCTCTGATTGGCTCCTGATTTTTTGTGGTTTGATTTTGGCGCCCTGAGGCCCTGTTGGGACATCCATAGTGGATTTATAATGTCCCAGTAGGTTTAATTGATTGAACATGTGGTGATTCTGTCAGCTTGAGAAAATTTCTGTATGGGTAGTCTGATCTGACTGTTTGGTTTGGATCGCATTCTCCAAGTTGCCCCAGCTTGGGAATTAGTTTCTGATTGGCTGGTTCAGCCAATTTTCTCTTTGCCCATCTGGATTTAGTTTGGGTCAATGGAGGATGTCACAAGAATGTGGCCTTGGCCGCTGCCAGCTTGCGGGACTTCTGTACCTGTTTGCATATTTTGGGTGAGATTGGGTCAAGAGGACATAGTGTCCGTCCTCTCCCCAGAGAAAAGCGTGGAGGGCGTTGACTTTTCTTCTGAAGGACTCTTCATCTTTGTCCATGGAGTCATCACAAAAGTCCAGGGCCATGATGACCTCTTTCATGGGGCATGCATGCTCCTTGTGCCCAGTGTGGTGCAATGGTTGCAGATGGGGGTGCGCGTTCCAGTGTGACGCGGAAAGGTTTTGAAACTCCCCCATCTGTGAGGTGGAATATCACGGTGCATGGGATTATAGTTAAATTCTTAGCCACGTTGGGGACCAGGTCAATTACAGCAATTGCCTTTCCTGTGCACAGGTTTGGCATCAGGTGGAAACGCTGTAGTTCAAGTTGTTTTATTTCTCCATAGCTCTGGGGGCTGAATCGGAGTTTTTCTTCAATTAGCTTATGGGGGAGGTTGGTGAGAAGCAATTCAAAAGAGATTGAATAAAGTGTTTGCTTTGTTCCATCTGGTGCACGCGGTAGGCAAAATTTGTTTGCCCTTGGGGAGAGCTATTTTGACACAGAATTTTGCAGCGGCGTCTGTATCCTCTTTGGTCTCAAAACCCATATTGATCCAGCTGCGGTGGATGGTGTGGGTGGTAACATATACTGCGTGGGGAAGAGGGAGGCCTGTGCCTCACCTACCTTCTCCCTCAGAGTTAAAGAATTGACCCCTAAGAAAAGTCGGAGCCCATGTTCCACTTTTGATAGGGGTTGTGCATACTGTATCTCCGTGTATTGGTTTTGTTTTGTTGTAAATTCCACAAGCCCAGGAAGTGTTTGGGTTTGGGTTTCTTGGCGGCGTTGGCTCCTGGTGCCCCTACAGGGCGTTTTTTGCCTTTGGGTGCACCGTTTTGGCCATTGCCTGATACAACTTTCGCCCAGTTTTGTTGGGTTTATTAGATTCGCTCATCTCGCCTGTGTGATTATCAAAATCTATCTTCTCAAATCGAATCTCAGTAAATGGTGTTGTTTTTATGGGAAAGAAAAGCTACTTATAAACTTTTTTTACTTAAAAAAAATAAAAGTTAATTCAAGTTTTTAAAATAATTTTACCCTGTAAGCATAGTTTATTGCAACCCTTTTGTTAAAAAAACTAGATTGAATGGATGAGAAACCTAAATCATGGCTAATGGATCTTTGGATATCAACTAAAATCATGTGAAAAATTTATATTAAATTAATGAGGCTAATTTCAACTATCAGTAAACAAATTGAAGCAGTTTAAAAGTTGAAATTATAACATAAATTCTTACTCAAAAAATTTGCCTTGTTTATATTGAAATGGATTGACCAAGTCAAGAACGTCCATTGAAGCGACTAAGGTGTGCACTGCATTGACCCCTATGGACAAGGGCTAAATAATAAGGACTAACTTTCAGAGCGGTATTTTTACCACAAGGAGAGATACTAAAGGCAGACAGAGTAAGAGAGAGAATATTCAGTAGTACAACTCTACTAAGGAGAAAGAAAATTAAGAGGTGTTCCTTTATTGTTCCTGAAACTTGATAGTAGTGAAATTCTGCTAAAAATAAAGCCATCTCTACGAGCTTATTGCTTATTACTTTTAATATTTTATTGAGTGAAGCAGTTGTCATATCACTTTCCCGTTGTATTTAGTAGCTTCAAATGTACTTTCTATTGTCCAAGAAGATCCTCAAATTCAGCTCGCTGCCTGGGCTTGCTTAACTTGTGAGACTTACTCGCTGCTCAGGGGATTTGTTCCACAAAGATCAGACACCAGAATAATTTCAGAAAGGACATGATCATCCTATATTGAACATATTATACTCTGTTGCTTCCAGATGTATCATTGTTTTTCTATCTAAGCTGTTTGCGCCCTGGAGAAAGTCTTGTTAGAGCTCTCTGAGATGCTCTCTTTAGATTGGACCTTGAGACACAATTGAATCCTATCCACCCTCTCCCTTGGTAGCTCAGCTCCAAGGTATTGATGCAAATGAGTATCCTGTTCAAACAGAGCAGGGTTTGGACTAATTATTATATTCTGCTCAATTGCTATTTTATACTGATTACTGTCAATAAGATCATTAAAACGAATATAAGTAAAAAAAGGATAAACTGTTATTCTGTAAATAGGTTTTTTATTAAGGTTAAAGTGACAAAATCATTTACTTCTGGTGAAAGTTTAAGATATAAGAAATGATGAAAATGAAAATAGATTGGGAATTAAGGTAGCAATATTAGGGATCTTAATGATACCCTGGTTTGCAGCATCTGATTCCCGCTTTAATTTCTTTATACATTTTTAATATAAGTATCCATGAGCTCCTTCTAGCGGTGATTACCCCTGAACCTGAATGTATAGGGGACCATTCTATAGTTCTCACTTCTGGGTTGTGGGCTTTAGTCCCTCCTTTGGTTATTGCTTTGTTAGCAAACTGATAGTATGCTGTTCACCTTCTGATTCATTCAATGGCCTTGCTTTGATCGCCTTGGATCAGTTTTCATACAATTATTGACATTAGATTATTTTTATTTTTGGTAATATTTGGACGTGAGACTTGTGTTTCCCGTTGGGGTAATTTAATTGGGTCATCTCCTCATCGTTAGTAAATTGTATATCTTTGCCCTAAGGTATGAAAGGGGTCAGGATTCATTGTCTTTGTCAGCAACTTTGTCATCATCTTTTAATAAATCTTCTCAGTTAACATGCTTAAAAGTATTGCGGTGATGTCATCGTGACCAATTGTAGCTTCTTGGGTTTCTCTGAATCTATAAAAGATGGTTGCCTAATTCCATCCGCTTTGGTAAGTTTACCACAACCTTATCTCTCTGGTTTTAAATTTCTTTTCATTCGAGTGGTCAAGGGATGATCTCCAGGTGTATTTATGGCCTTATCAGAGACACTTTTCTCTAAATATAAGACTGAGGAAACAACCTTAGGTGCCGTTCATGTAATCTTTAAACACTATGTTAATTTAATCAACCCATAATGAGTATTTTCCCCCTTTATTGCCAAGACAGTTGCAGGGCCAGTTCAATGGCCAGCAATTTCTCTGTCTGTCTTCCTTATTGATGGTAAAACAGCACTTTGTCTCCTAGGCTGAACTCTGGTAGCCTAGTTCGTCACTGACCCTCAGGTTGGCTTCTGAGGATAGTCGCCTCTATACTTCTTGAGGCCTCTAGTTGTATCCTGATAAGTTTACTGGCGAGTTATTAATAAAAGCTTCTAGGCGGAAAATTCTTTCATTCTGTGCTAATGATTAGTGCTAGATGGGTTGACAATGCTTCTTTTCGCCTATACAGGGCCTTGAAAGGTGTCATACTAATTAATGGTGGTTACTAAGCCTATAAGCCAACATCGCGGAAGGTAGCAGGTAATCTCATTTAAACAAATAGTTGAGTGCCATTTCCACGGTATCACTTCTATGGTTCCAATTACTTGATTAACTTTCCTTGGAAGATGGTGCATAGGGAGTGGAGAAATTTTCTTCACTCCAGTTAAATCTATTATATTTCATGACGTCTGTTATGAAGTCCTTGGCATTATCTGAGAGCAATATTGGGGCATTCGTGTCTGGTTATAGCTTTGTTACTTAGAAAATGATCAGTTGATCCTTTGATGCAAGTTTTGACGGCTAAACATTGATTTACTTGGTAAAGCGGTCGATGGATAAAAGTATAAATTTGATCCAGTAGAGGCAGTTGGAAATGGTCCCACCACATCAATGAATATGTTGCTGTATGGAGCTTTAGGTAGGATTGGTGTAACTCAAATTGTTTCCCCAGCAAATAGAAATATCATAAGGTATGCATAGTTCTAAAGCCTAATGAGATTCATTGTGCATGGACATTAAATAAAATCAATCTTTCAGGTAGGCCAATGTCTTATGAAACCAACCATAATCAACATGCTTTGGTGCCTCCATTATTAGCACCATCTGATTGCTTTGTCTGATGTACATGTACCACTTTGTTCTTAACTCGCTTCTTCTGGTTTTCATCAACACTCTAAGTGTACATGGAGCACCTTCTCAAGAAAGTATTTACTTCGTCTGTATCATCTTGCCAAATCTCTTTTGGAAACCCAATTAGTTTGCACAGCCAATTGCTTTTTGGTACTTTTATTTGAACCACTTGCAATTGCGACAATCTATCAGCATTAATATGTTTGTCCCCTGCTCAGTGATGATATCAAAATGATATCCCTGGAGCAGTACTGCCCATATGGCAAGGCGTCCATCAAGATCTTTCATATTCTGCAACCAGTGGAGTGATACATGACCCATTACAATCTTGAATTGGACCACATACTGGTAGGTTCAGAAATCCTTCACTGCACAGACCACTTCCAAGCACTTTCTCTGTGACAGTGTAATTCTTTTTGGCCATTATAAAAACCTTTGATCAATACCACATTGGGTTGTCCACCCATTATTCGTCAAGTTGGTCCAGTATTGCGTCAAGCCCAACGTCACTCGCATCAGTGTAGAAGTAGAAGGTCTTGTTAAAATCCAGGTAGGCCAAGATTTCCTACTCTACTAATTTTCGCCTTTTAGTTTCTCAAAGGCCTGCTCCTGTTCCAGGCCCCATTCAAACTTCGTTTCCTTCATCATCATGTAAGTAAGGTGTGCAGCCAAGTCCACAAAATGGGGTAAGCTTCCAGTAATATCCCACTATCCCAAGGAACACTTGGATTTCCATCATGCTCATGGTTGGCTCCATATACATGATTGCTTTGCCATTCCCATCTTGAGGCTTGATTCTGCTGAAACTGATCTATTCCTGAGGAACTCCAATTGTCTCTTTAAGAGCGCATTTGCTCTGTTTTAACTTCAAATTTGATGCATGCAGCTGGGTTAAGACTTTGCAGAGGTGTTGAAGATCCTCTTGGAAGATCCAACTAAACGCAATAATGTCATAAAGGTTTATCAGCACACCGGAAAGGTTTATATTGCCTAAAATATGGTCCATTACACGCTAGAAGGTGGCTGGGGCGTTGTAGTACATGCGGCATCCTTGTTAGCCAAACAAACCATGACTATTGATTAGAACGCACTTCTCCTGTTCCTCCAGTAAAAGTTCCATCTGCAAGTATTTGGTGGTCAGATCCATTCACTATAAAGTATTTTGATCCGCCCAAGCGTTTCAAAGCATCATCTATGCAAGGGAGTGGGTAAATTTCTTCTTGGGTTTTTGTTAAGTAGCGTTAGTCCATGACTATATGATAAGTCTCAATTTTTTATTATTAATAAAGATGAAGATAAGGGACACTTTGACAGTCTGATCAGTCTGGCTTCTGCTAGTTGATTCAGTTCATGGGAAATAACGGCATTTTCAGCTTTTGAGCGGCGGTAAGGCTTTGACTTAAACAGATATTGGAACCAGTAACCATCATGTGGATCTCTCCCCTGCAGAGTCTAAAGTTATTAGATCCGATACTAAAAGATGACCTAAAACTCATTCAATAGCTTGTACAGTTACTTATGATATTTGGTGACCACATCCCCAAACCTTAGCTTTTTAAAGTCCCCTACAGTGTACATTGGATCAATATCATTGCAAACAGCCAGTCAGGCAGTTAAATGATCTTTCCTTTCTTGACTCTTATTTGCTGTTTTGTAATATTTCCAAATATAACAGTCACCTCTCCCATATAGTTGGTATCATATAAACCAGATAAAACTCTTGGTTCTTGTTTACAGATTCAGTTTCAGCTGTAAACTTCCAAGATATTATCTGGCGGAACCATCACGCTGATTAATAGGGTCATTCAGCGTTTAACCCCTGTTCTGATCTCCATGGTTTTTCTGGCACTCACGGAAGCCTTCTTCCATGCTGACCGTAGTGGTATTCAATTCACACCTTTCTCTGTAAGGGTGTAGTGAATGGGGTGAATCATTTGATTTGTCTCCACTAAACATGTCCATTGCCTTTGTGGTTTACCGTCCTTGCTTTAAAACCAGTGGCAGTTATAAACTCATGATCACGGTTTTGGTTGTAAATTCATTTTTCACTCCAAACCCAAAGAAATACTGTGTACCAGTTATAGAGACATAGTGGTCATTTTCCAAAATCAACTCTAGCGCCATTAGAGCCATGCATCTAGAGCATAAGGGTAACGCTGATTAAGCTCTAAAGCGCAGGTAACTTCAGGTCCAGTTATTTGGTGCTCCACATTAAAATCAAGTTAAGGCATAAAATTCAGTCTCTATTTTAGTTTAGACACCTGTTATGTTTTTGGATGGTATCATTGGGATCTGTCATTTATTGTTCGCACAGGTTGAACTCACTGAACAACAGACAGACGATGTGGGGATCATTGGTCCTTTGGGCACACTTGAAAATATACTAAAAATAGGAGCAATCGTCCCTAAAACTTTCTATTTACTTTCTAATAAATACTAGCGACCTTTTGCTGTTCCGTTATCTCTCAAGTGATACCAATCTTCTTTACAATAATCGTACATCTCGCTCATATATAGTGGCTTCAGATGACACAGCTCTCATAGCTTTGACTATTCTATTCCGCCAATTCTCCTTGGTTTCAGCTTGTTATTCTTTAGCTCTCTATCACCCTAATTGGAGGCGATCTAATTTGTTTCATTGAATGTTGACATCCCTTATCACCTTATCATCCTACCTAGAGGTGATCTATTAATAACCTATTATATCCCAATATCACCTCATCTTAAGGCACTTGAATGATTGTAACTGATATCATGTTTGGCAGATTATTTCCAATCCGCCCTAGCTGTTGCAAGATTATCATCCAGTCATATAGGAATCACGACATTACCACCTCCTTGACTGGATGATAAGGCTACTATTGCTTATATGGTTGGAGGAACTTTGTGTGCACTCGGTTAATAATCTGACTGCTTTTGGGGTCCTTGATGGTATAAGCGTCGATCAAAGTTTTATCTATAACTTTGAAAGGACCAATCCAAATACTGACCAGCTTTTGTTGCTGCCTGAACCCATGTTGGTCATGGAAGAGAACAATATCGCCCTCCTTGAACTGTGACAACCCACTATAATGTACCTGAATGGCATTCTGATTTTAATCTTCTTGGTAGGCTGTAGAATTTCTTTGGTTTGCAATTTGATCAAAGTGTTCGCAAAGTTAGTCAAATAACGGTGGGTTCCATTCCTCTGGTATCTTCTACACATGATTAAAGTAATGAGGGAAGAGCTGGTTGTCAGCTGTACAGTAGTTGAAAGAGGCTCTTCCTCATGGCGGAATGGTAACTAATATTATAGTCAAGCACTTCAGTGGAAAGGAGGGAGCACCAAAAGGAAGGTTAAACCATTACTAAGTTCTGTAGTATGTTCACCAAAGTCCCATTCACCCATTCGACCATTCCATTGGATCAGGGTGATATGGAGTCATCAGAAACCCGCAGATACCCATAATCTCGTTCAGTTCGGGGAGAATGTGCAAGGTGAAGTTGGTTCCGATATTAGTGAAATTGAACTGAGGGCAGCCATGTCGCTGAATAATACATTCCATTACAAACTTGGCCACTGTGAATGCCCCCAAACCCCATATCCCACACTTCAACCCTCATGTCAAGTGGTAATTAGCCACTAGAGTGTACTTACAACAGTTAGCTCCTGTTGGCAAGAGACCAACAACATAAAGGGAGACTGATTGCTAAGCAAAATGTGGTTTCACTACCCTGTAATAAGTCTTATGGCAGAATGGCTTCTCCACTTGGCACTGATGGCAACAGGAAATGGTTTTGAGAACATCGAAGCTCATGCTTTCCCAATTGTTACAAGGGTGCAACAACTCCATTGTCTTTCACACACCACCATGTCCTACTGCCTTGTGGGCACTCATAATAATTCTTGGCCATGCTGAGAATCAAAGAAGATTTACTGTAGAATCGCTGATCTGCTTGTACAGTTTCCCATTCTGTTGGAAGGGATTCGTTCACATCTCATTCAAAGCTTTGATCACCTGGGGTGGTTCATTATTTTACTATCCGCTGAGCATCTTATTGTAAATCACATCACTGAGGTCTGCCATCACGGCAACAGTCAGCAATTGAGATAAAAATTCAGCGTTTTGATGCTTTACTCCTGTGCAGAGAAGGATCTTCAAGTCATAAGCCTACAGCTTAAGAGTTTCATCAAGCCAAACGCCCTTCAGGCTCCTTGAGGCTCTGCAACCAGCATATTGACGTGTGATCTGTTACGGCTTTGAACTTTACCCCATGCAAGTAGACTCTAAATTGCTTATATGTATAGATCACCACTAAGCACTCCTGCTCAGCACGGTAAAATTATGCTCAAGGCAGTTCAGACTTTGACTGCATTAATCTACGGGGTGCTAATCTCCTCGTCATTTTTCTGAAAAAGAACCGCCCCAACAATGGAAAGGGATGCATCCAACTGAATGATAAACTCCCTATCAAAGTTCAAATAGTGTAACACCGGTGCACTGATCAGTGCCATACAAAGTGTATTGAAGGCATATTGACAGCATTCCGTCCATTTGAACAACATCCTTTTTTAACAGCTCAAATAGAAGCCCCCCAATACAGCTAAAGTTAGAGATGAAGCGCCAGTGGTAACTGACCATTCTCAAAAATACCTGTGTCATGTAAAATATTATGTGTAGTCATTTTAGGGACGATCACCTTAGCCAGCTGTGGTTTCAGCCCCTTAGCATCTACCACAAACCCCAGGTATTATACTGATCTTTGAAGAAGTTATATTTCCAAAGCTTGATTTTGATGTTTGCCTCAGTGAACCAGCGGAATAACGCTTCTAGATGATCGAGGTGCTCTGAAAAGAGTTTGATAGAAAACATCAATATCATTGAGGTATACGAGGACACATGACAGCTTCAGGTCACCGAGATTAGTGTCCATGGCTCATTGAAATGTATATAGGGCATTACACAGCCCTTGTGGCATATAGGTCAGTTGAAAAAGGCCTTTGGATATGATTATGGCATTTTGATGTTCTGCTGTGGGTAGCTCGATTTGCCAGTAACCTGATATCAAATCCTTTGCCAGGAAGTAAAAGCTCCTCCTAACTGATCCAACGCATTATCAATCTGCAGCAAGGGTACGAGTCCTTTTTTGTAATATTATTGAGCTTCCATTAGTCTATTACTATGCAGTTGTTTCCGTCCTTCTTTTTTAAATCAGAATGGGCGAAGCCCACAGACTCTTGGGCAGTTTGAGCATCCATTGCTTAAGCAGCTTGTCACTTTCCTCAGTGACAATGTCTTCTGCTGCCCTCAATCAGCAGATTGGCTGAGACCTTATGAGGGGATGATCTCTATGTCCACTCAATGGACCACCCCCTCAAGCACACCCTAAGTCATGATTTTTATCAGCAAAAATCCTCCCGTACTTCTGAAATAAAGCTATTGCTTGGTCTTTTTGTTCTTCCAATAGCCCTATTGAATTACTCATCGGCACCACCATCATTACACTAGCCAGTGACTCAACTGATAGACCAAATCCATCTAACACCAAAATATGAACCTGAAGTACCTCTTCTATTGGATTCAAATGTAAATATGCTACTATTTGGTTTCAGCAGATTTGCATTTATCGTTCTAGAGATATGCTAGCAAAACCTTAATCTCCCCATGGCCTGGAAGTATAATCCCTGGAGCCACATGAGGCTCAAACCATGTTTCATGATAGAGCCCAATGACTTCCCCAAATAGCCCAACAGGCACTTCCACCTCTAACTCGTTGTTCACTAGAACTTGGTGTCCAGAAGGTATAAATATAGTTCCTGCAGCTCGGAGAGGTATCCCTTAATATTCATATATCTTCTGGGGAAAGGGCCGAGCCTTGATTTTCAGTTGATGATAGCGAACTGCCATCACCACATCACTATATGAAAGGTCGATGTGGCTCATATGCACCAGATCCTTTGGCACTCTGCTAGAGGTGAAGTAAATTGGGATCCGCTGTCCCAATTGGCAAGGGTCTCCTTTGTCATATCAATTATAGCACCAAAATGTCACAGGAAAGTAGCTCCAATTAGCAAGTCGTACTTTTTGTTTTGTAGCACAATTGCTAGAGCTATATTGACAATAGATTCAAAATGCAGAGGAAATGCACTGTATGCTCCCTCAGAGATGGTGCTTTCTGCTTCAGCAGTTCCATATGCTATTTGATGGTCCACGTCAGGCTTAATGTCAACTTCGCCATCAACTAAGTGGAAATTATGTTGACTGGAGCACGAGTATCTATTATAGCACAAACTCTATTTTTTGCTACAAAAATATCACAGTAAATACACTTGGAATAAGAAGAATATTAACTGTTTAATATGTGGAATTACAGGATCTTTTTTTAATAAAAATCATTATCCCCTAACCAACTTTGGGATATTCTTTGACAATGGCATCTACCAGAAGGGCAACGTTTAGCACTTTCAGAGTTGGAGCATCCGCAGCAGAATCCAGCTTGTCCGAGGAAGCTTGATCAACCATCTGACAAGCATATGGCTTCGTTTCTCTGGGGATCTTTCATCCACCGCGGCCTTGTCTTGAGCTCATGTCACCACGTTCACTCCTCCAACTTGGTGCTGGTATAAAATTCCATCATTGTACTGAGGGACTTCCATGGTATATACTACTATTGATTCAGGGATGTTTTGGGTTGGAATCGCAGAGGTAGAGAGAGTCCCATCTCTACTCCACTCCATCTATTCCCAGGTAGTATTGATCTTGGTGTATGTAGTGCACACAGCGGTTATTTCAGAATTTTGCCAAGTGATCAGAGGCGTCCGCATTCATAGCAGCTAACCCCATAAAGGCCACGTCCTTGATTTTCATAAGAGGGTCCAAGTCAGAAAATTTGGGGTCATTTGTCATAACTAGGGCCAGGTCAGTAAGACAATTGCTGACGTTGGTGTAACTAGGTCCTGGTCAGTAGCTAGGTTGCTGATGGTTTTTTTGACCAGCCCCAGGGTAATGATCGAACTGTTGAGAATAATTTGGCTGAGGATGAGGCGCAGAATTATAGTAAGGATGGGGGTTGCTAGGTGGAATGTTAGTCAGACGAGTGTATTCTCCTGAATAAGAGGGTACAGCAGAGGTGGTAGTCTTCCATTCCATACTTGGCAGTGGAAAGTTAGGGGATATGCGATGCAAAAGCTGTTTAATTTTGAGCAGGGGAACGTTGTCATCCAGAAGCAGCAAAATTACATTGTGAAGCTCTTGGTATGGCTTTACCGCAGAGGTCATGGCAATGCACATGTCAGATTTCACTAAGTATACTGCCCCAATTAGCACATGAGCTTCCATCATAATATATTAGCAAACTCCAGGAGAGTCTCGTTACATTGTAATCCAATCGTTAAGAATTCCGCTTTTTTGCTGTGACATCTTTGAGGTGCCCCAAACAAGCGAAGCGCAGTATCTTTTATATCCCTATATGTAACAGAGCTGCTTGGGAGGTAACATGTGACTTGATTGGCACTCTCAACATACAAGGCATATATCAACTGTTTGGCCTTCCGTCTATTGGATGCACCTTCTGCTGTGAATTCAAACCGTTTGAAGAAGCCATGGATATTCACATTTTGATCAAACGGAAGTAGTTTCTCAATATTGACTTCCTCATCCCATTCACGGTTTTTTGGGGCATACTGAGGAATGGGTCGAGATCCAAAAGCAGTTTCTTGATAAGAAGCTGGACCAGTGGAGTTGGGATGACTGCTGCTCTGGGGGTAGCGTGGCCTTCTACGGGCAGCACCACCATTACTTGAGGGAATTGGGGCTCTGACCCATATTTTTATCCAGTGCAATCATCCTGGGTGTAGTAGCACCGACCAGCAATATTCCTCCTCATATGGTGCCCCCTTGTTGTCCATCCTCTTCTAGTGAGAAGACTGAGATGCACTGGTCAATTTCTGCTCTGCGCACTGCAGCCATTTGGTGGTATCATCCAAATGATTAAAGAGTTCCTTGCTTTGTTGTTCCAGAATTTGCATTTGGCTAAAAGTGCTATCAAGCTGGTGCATGACAGCATTTCATTCTTGATAAAGTTCATTCTTTTTTTTGAGCACTTTATCTAAGGTGAGTTTGAGTTCATCATACTAGCAGGTGTGTGTTTTGTGAATATTCCCCAGTAACGCAGGCTTTATAAGACATAGCCGGAGACTGGATATTTGTAGTAGTTAGTGGTTGATCAATGGGCCCCCTGTAGTGAGCACCGCTGTTATAATTTTGGACGGTATTGTTAGGATCTGCCGAACTGTTTTCACAGATTGAACCCACTGAACAACAGATAGATAATGAGGGGATCATCAGTCCTTTGGACGCACTTGAAAATATACTAAAATTAGGAGCTATCGCCCCAACAACTCTTTATTTATTGAATAGTTTCAGCACCTTTTGCTGTTCCGTTCTCTCTCTACTAATAACAACTTTTTCTCAATCGCCCATCTTGCTTATATACAGCAGCTTTGGAAGATACCACTTTCATAGCTTGGACTATTCTATTCTGACAATTCTCCTCGGTTTTGCTTGTTATTCTTTAGCTCTCTATTACCCTAATTGGAGGAAAACTAATTTTAATTTGTCAAATGTTGACATTGCATTATTGCCTTATTGCCTTACTACCTTATTTAGAGGCGATAAAATAATAAACCATTATATCTCAATATCGCTTCATCTAGAGGCACTCAAATAATTGTAACTGATATCATGTTTGGCGGATTCTTTACAATCTTCCCTAGCTGTTCTAAGCTTATTGTCCAGTTATATAGAAATTATGACAACACCATTATGTTGACAGGAGCTCCGTTATCCCAGAACAGCTAAGATATGTACTTTTGATTCACCACATACACTTTTGTTAAGCTCTTGCCACAAGGGTTCCCAGTTGTCAAAACGTCAGTGGCAGATTATTTGTTTATTTTATTTAACCGAGGCAAGCTGACCAGGGGATGGGCATTACCGAGTATTTTTGGAAAATGAAGATAGATAAAATTGGGCACCCCGAGGTACTCAGGTTACCCCTGTTGCAAGCGGGACTTCCAGGTATGGGGGGTTAGTGCGCTACTCCAAGGGGGTTTCCCCTGCTATGGAGCAGGTGTGAAGGAAGGGGTCTGTGCGAAGGAACCATAGTGGGAACCACAATTCTATGAGCGCCTGTTGCCTTGACCTCATATATCCATAGAGCCAGGCTTGGAAGTGCTCCAGTAAGTGGGAGTGAAACCTGTTGATAACCCCATGGATGGTTGAGACCGTGCCATTGAACGCATCTAAGGCAATGGTGTGGATTGTCCACATTGCAATGGGTATCATTAGGGAGCTGAGGGTAGATGGGATTGGTGACTCGATCTGGAGCGTGAGGAGGCTCTTTGATATAGATAATTCCTGCTCGTTTTGGATCTTAAGCAGGCGCGACTTCCTGCCATATGGCTTTGGTTGGGGGGCATGTTTCTAGCCGGTGATGTAGGGAGCCCTCCCCTCCATATACTGCGCAGGTTGCGTGGAGGGAATTGGAGCGGTCCGCCCTCCTATAGGTCCTTCTCAGACAGCGCCAGGCGTTGGCTCTTACCTTCAGCTATAGGAGTGAGTGGTGCATCATTCTCCACACTGCCTTCTGTGTGGTTAAGTCGTAGGGGATGTCCAACGCATCTTGGTATTTGATTCTAGCAATGGTTTGGTCATAGCAAGCATGTCTCTCTGGGGGTGGTTCTCTGAATTCTTAATCTGAAGCAGGGGCTGGGTCGTCCCCTTCCCTGCACAGTGCCAGTGTTCTCTATGATTCATCTCATGTGGCAGATGGTTTGGAGGATGCGTTTAAAGTGAGGGGGGTTCCATGTGGGCCGTTGCAGTAGGGTGTTTAGAAAGGTATGATAGTAGTCTGGGTGGGCTAAGTGGGTTGGTTAATTTGAGCGCCTGTGTGAAGTTAGTCCTAGCTGCTCTGGACAGGTGTTGTTGTGGGAGGTCTGGGGCAAGGACTTCCTTTATTCAGGTACCAAGGAGCGGTTGGCGTGGATCTCAAAATATATTAGTCCCATGCCTCCACCTGAGCGTGGGCTAAAGAGTGTTTCCATCCGTATAGGAGGGTGAGAGCCAGGCCACAGCCAGCCCTGGATGAGCGCGTGGATTGAAGTTATAAGGGTGGGTGAGAAGGCGATCACGTGGGCAGGGTATCATAGTATTGGGAGTATGAGTGAGTTATCAACTGTTACTCGCCTCGTTAGTCTTGAGGATCTTCCCTTGAGGGAGGCTACGCGGTTGGATACCAGCTGTAGTAGGTTGCTTTCCATTGTCTCATTGGCATATCCCCCTGTTTCCAGCCATATCCCAATGTGGCGGACAGGAGTGGTGGTGGGAGATGATGCAAAGGGTAAGATGAGTGGGTTTTTCCTTCATATGGGGGTGTGAGGTTCTAGTGTTGTAGTCCAGTTGTTAGTGTACTTACCTAAGAGAATGATTTCATATTTCCTTTTGTTGAGCGATGAATTGCTCACCATGGAGTATTTCTCTAGGGTGCGTTCCAGCTGTCGGGCATCATTGTTGTTATCTCTACCTGCCATGCAGTCATCCGCGAAGGCCAGTATCTTGACTGTTGGCTGGCCTTGTGAAGTTATGCCCGTGAGGCGTGAGTCAGTTACGCGGAGGAGTGGATCAAAACTGAAATTATACAGCAGTGGGATGAGGGGGTCCCATTGTTTGAGCCCTCTGTGTGGTGTGACCTTGTTAGTTAGGAAGCCAGGGCCGCATACAGCCATGGTTTGCAGATTCTATAAGGAGCATCACCCTGTTTATGAATCTGGGTGGGAGTTTGAAAGCGTGTAGGCATTCCTTTAGGTATGGCCAACTAACGCGATCATATGCCTTTTCCTGGCAAAGAAGATCAGGGCTCCAGTTGCTTTGGACTGACATATGTTTGCAACAGGGTATATGTTGTTCCAGATTAAGCGCCCTAAACCCAAACTGGTTGGGTGACAGGACGTTAGAGGCTATTGCGCCTAATCTGGCTGCTAAAATTTTTGTTAAAATTTTTGTATCAGTATTAGAAAGTGCGATTGGACGCCAGTTGGCCAGGTCCAGTTTATCACCCTTCTTATACAGAATTATGACATATGATTCATGGCCACCAGGTAGGAGGCGTGTTTTCAGAAAGCACTAGTTCATAGACACCAATAGGAGGGGGGCAATTTGCTGAAAAATATTTTTTGTAAAATTTCTAGGGTATCCCATCAGGCCCTGGGCATTTTCTAAGTGGTGCACCTCAGATGGTATCCCAAAGCTCCTCCTGAGTTATTAGATTTAGTATATTGTAGTCTGTCAGTTTGCTTTGTATTCTGGTGGTATTTATAAATTCTGTGATTTTTTGAGGGTCTGTCTGCATATCGCAGTATAATTCAGTGTAGTATTAGTGTACTTCCGCCTTGACCTCCTCAGGGTCAGTTGCCTCAGTGCCATCAGTCTTGCGGACCTGTGTGCATGCGGGCTGGTTGCCATGGGAGTGAATTTGGCGGAAGAAATATATCAAACATGTTTCTCCTTCCTTTATGAACTTACCTTTGTTTGATACTTTAATTCTGTATTGGTGCTCAAAGATGAGGGTGTTTAGTCAGGCGGATATTTCCGCCCATTTGTGACCCCAGTTGGGGCTATATTCAGATCTTGGGGTGTTTAGCTTGAGGTGGTCCAGTTCCGCCAAGGTACTCCTGATTGTGGCTGTATCAGCAGTGTACTTACATGATGCGAGATGTCAGGTTTTTTTTGATTAGTTCCATTTTGAAATTTGCTCATGTTGCAATGGCATCTGAGGTGAATGGGGCTGTGATTTCTTAGTTTGTGGCCTCATATTCAACCCATTTGGATATTTCAGGTAATTTTATGTTTTCTGGGTGTAGCTTTCTCCAGGGTGACACCTATGTGTGGGTTTGGGTTTGCAATAACTGCATCAAAACAAGTCGATGGTCAGAAAAATTGGCTTTTTTTGTTGTAATTTGAAAAATTCTTGATCATTGGGATTGCAGGACAAGGATGTGATCGATGCGGCTCATTGATATGAGTGCTCCCTCACATATGTTGGGCCATGTCATGTGGGGAAGGAGTGGTGATCTGGGGGGAGGGCATCCTGTAGGCCAAAGGGATGCCTTCAATGTGCGGAATTGATGTGCCCCAGTGGGTATCCCCTGGGTTTGGCCATCAGTCTGTGTCAGGGTTATCCCAGCAGTTAAAGTCGCTAACAGGATGGTATCTGGTGGGAGGGTGAGTCTTGGCACGTTTTCTAGAAATTGTTTTCTCTCAGCTGTGGTGCACGGTGCATAGATGCATGCTATCAATATTGTTTCCTCTTAGCATGTGATTGTTGCTACCAGGACGTGGCCATGAAGGTATGACGAGGAGTTTGTATTTTTAATTTTTTGTATTTTGGACGATCACCCCACAGTGAGACATCCATACCAATTGTGATGGTGAGACCCTGGCTGACCAGGATCCTTCTTTCCCTTGTATACAGTGGGTTTATTGGATGGCCAAGATGTCTACAAGGGGTTTTCGCAGGAAGTCCAGTTTTTTTGGCTTGGGACATTTGAGCCCTGGCTCCCGCGATGTTTAGCATCCCTATTGACACTGAGGTGCTTGTGGCGCCTCAGGAGCAGTTGGGAGGGCCCTCTGGCCCTAACATACTGTGGCTCATTTTGGGCATAAACTGCGTCTGTACTCCAACTCTCTCAGTGATAGTGTCAGTTCCCTTGATCTGACTCAATTTTTTGCAAGAATTGAGAATTTTTGGAATTTTCGTTATCTTTTCCCGCATGTGCCTCATGATGGTTCAATGCCTGGTGCTGATTGGGTTCTGTAATTTTGGGGTTCAAATTTGGAGAGTTGTGCACCGCATTTTCACGCATATTGTGGCTGAATTGTTCCACAAAGTGTGCATGAATGATGTCACTAGATGACTCAGTCAAATCTGCTGTGAAAATTTTCAACTGAGCTTATTGTTCTGATTGGTTGGCTCAGTATATCCAAAATATCCTCTTGAATTTTTCTGGGGTCAATGGATGTTTCCACGTGCACTGCCGCCTCAGCCGCTGCCCACTTGCAGGCTTTTTGTGCCACTTTTCATTGTTTATGTGTAACTGAGTCCACGATGGAGTAAAGTCCATTTTCACCTCAGCAGAATGGGTGGTGGCCGTCAGTCATTCTGGCGAAGTTTTCACTACTTTCATCCATGGCTTCCTCACAGTAGCCTGCTTCCATTAAGCCCTCCTTCACTGGCATGCGTGTTCCTTGTATCCCAATGAAATGCAGTGGTTGCATATAGGCAGTGCACATTCCGGTGTAATTTAGAATATGGATGACCGTCCCCCATCCACAAAGTGAAACTCTGCTGTGTGGGGGATTTTTGATAAGTCATCTTCCACTTTGGGAAATAGGTTGATCATGGCGATAGCTTTACCTGTGCACAAGGTTGGCATCAGGTGAAATCATTGTAATATGAGTTGCATAATTTCTCTGTAAGCTATGAGCCCTTTGCAGAGCTCCTCCTCGATTACCTTATGGAGAAGGTTGGTAGGGAGTGAGTCAAAGGAGAAAAACAAAGTTTTTGCTTTATTCCATCTGGTGCACGCGGTGCGCACTATTCTTTTGCCCTCAGTAAGGGTGTTTTGATGCAGACTTTTGCTGCAGCATCTGCTTCTTCAGCTATTTCGAAACCAATATTGATCCAGCCGCAGCCCATGTGTGTTGGTGGTGACATATACCGCGTGGGGGAAAAGGGAGGGCTGTGATTCACATGTTTTCTCCCACAGGGTCGGGGACTCATCCCTAAGGAAGAGTCTGAGCCCATGTTCACCTTTAAAAGGGGTTGGTTACATTGGATATACATGTATTGATCTTGTTTTATAGTAAATACCATAAACCCAGACAGTGTCTGAGTTTGTGGTTTCTTGGCGGCTTGGTTTCCTGGTCCCCCTCCAGAGCGTTTCTTGCCCTTGGATTCACCATTTTGCGCACCTCTTGATGTGACGCTCGCCCATGTTGTATTGGATTTTTTATTAAAGTCGCCCATCTCTCCTGTGTGATTATCAAAAATTGTTTTATGAATTAAATCTTAGTAACTAAAGTGATTGTTACGGGAAAGAGAAAGATTTCAGTGGCAGATTCTTTAAACTGTTTCAAAGCCTCAACACTCAATGTGTTTTTGACAGTATCCACGCTATATGGTCTAAGTTCTTGAAGTAGTCATCGCTAGCAGCTCTGCTTCTTAAATTGAGTTAATGATCTGAGTAGTTTGGTTTTCTTGAGCCAAGTAAGCTTCATTTAATTCATTTTTATCAATTAATAATAATATTAACCTAGCAGGCACAGCCAACGCGCTAGGTGCCCCTAGCACCTGGTACCTACGTTGGTTAAGTCCTCATCTTCATGATTATCTTTACCTTTAGTATGCAGAACCACCCAATTCAAGTTGTTGGTGGTATCCTAATTAGAAGTTGTATCCTTCTTTTTAGTGGAAATCAGCAGACAAGATTTGTAGAATTGCCAAGCTATTGACACTTATTACTTGTCAGTTCTCATTGGACAGGTGTTCTGGTGGTTTGGTATTCATGTCCTTGGGTTTCTCATTTTGTCTTTAGCAATGTAGAATGCCTTAATGATCCATCAGGTAATGTTCCTGTTGCCCTATAAATTTTTGTACATCATTTTTATTTCAATTAATGCTTTTTTAAGAGCCTTTAGAGATTGTTGATATCCTGATATGACTGGATGATAAGCCTGAAATAGCCATGTCAGATTATAGCCAATCCACCGAACCATGATTTATAGGTACAATTTTTTTGAGAGCCTTGAGATGAAGTGATATTGGAGTGGAAGGGTAGTTATTAGATCGCCTCCAAATAAGGCAATAAGGCGATGTTTAAATTTGATGAATATTGAATAGATCGCCTCAAACTAAGGCAATAGGGAATTCAAGAATACCCTACTCTGCCAGACCTACTGAGAATGTGGAAGAACAAAATAGTCTAAGCTAAGGAAGCGGTATCATCTGAAGTCATTAATATAAATGAGATGGGACAGTTGAAGGAGGAGGATTGTGAGTAGAAGCGAGAGAGAACAGCACGTATCCAATGTAAATATTAAATAAGATTAAGTGTTGGGGAAATTTCTCCATATTTATATAATTTTAAGTGTGTTCTTATTACCAGCAATATCCATATCATCCATCGAATTTCTCAAGGGATTTGACCCAGTATAAAGATTACAGATGTATCTCAACCAAATTGCCAAATTATAACATTGGTTCTTACTACAGGGGCCCATTGAACAACCACAAATAAAGTCAAAAATTCTCTGATTTGCGGCCATGGCATATCAGGCCTGCTCAAAGGAGTATCTTCCTGAACAGCTAAACTTTCCAAAATTGTAGAACTCGTTGTGGATGTTGTTTTCAAAAAACAGAGGAGCTCCTTCAGGAGTGAAAAGATGTATTAAATCAACTTAAAAACTCAGCTAGTCAGCTGCAAATACTTGGATAACAGAACAGGAAGCTCGCCAATCACCTAGATGATGCTACTGAACATTTACGCTGTACAGATTAAAAGTTAACACCTACCATTTACCTTCCTTGTCCCCTCAAGGAAGTGGAAGATCAAGGGATCGCTTGGGAAGGATCTTTTATGTAACCAAGGCAAGCCAACCAGGGGATAGACATCACCGGTGCTCAAATAAGCTAAAACTTTAAAGTAAAGTAATATAAAGCCAAAACTAGATGGACGGATCCACTTGAACCAACGCAAAATTAAACATAACACACCAACCAAGTCAGAAGTAAAAACTGCTATACATCCATGGCGGTGGGTGAAGAAGGATCGGGAGGCTCTTCTTCTTCATCTGTTGTGGACATGTAGTGGCACAAAGCTGATAGCAATGGTGTGGGCGCATCATGGTAATGGGAGTTGAGATAAAAAATGGGTGCTTGCAACTTAATGTGTGTAATGAGGAGATGGAAATATAGTCTGCAAGTGCTTTTTCCGCCTCTATGCATACTTTAAGTAGGGTGGAGATGGTTTCTAGGTTGTTGTGGGTAATGCGGGTCTTTAGGCCAAACTTTATGACTGCCACAACTTTTTGAACTGCAGAATTTGCCACCTGATAGTAATGAAGATGGTTTTTTTTCTGTTTTGGAAGCATGGTAGTAGGAAAGATATGATGTGAAAGGCGCATACCCAGTACTTCAACTGATTTTGCAATGGCTTTACAGGTTGGGAGACATTTGGGGGAGGCAACTGCCTCTTCAGCTAGTTAGTGGTCGCTTTTGAATGGGGTGGCATCAGGGCGGGGCGCATAATGGTGCTTTGAGAAAAGGGCTGCATAATCAGTATTGAGGTACAATTCTAATGGAGGGAGCCCAGCCCATTTGGATTCAGGGATAAGCTCAGCCAATTCATTAACCTCAAACAATAATCTCATGGACTTTGTTTGAATTTGATTAGGTTGTATGCATATGGGTTATCTGTTGCATTTGGCTGGGAGGATGGTTCAAACTTACTTTAGTCCATTCTGGCTCCTAATTGGTGGGTTCAGGAGAAGAGGTTCGTTTAGATGATTTTTGGTTTGTATATTCAGTGAATGCTGGGGCTACCACTTTGGGGGAGGAAGGATAGTGCCTCATTTGAAAAAATTTTATTGGATAAGCTATGGGTTCATCGCGCATAGAGTCGGGTGTGGATGCAACAGCTCATGAGTTGGAGGGGCAGCGCTGTTTCAAATGGTTTAGTTTGAAACAGGTAGGGCAAATGGTGCGCTCTCCATCTACTTGAGCCAAAAAAGATGGTCTGGGGCAGAGGGGATAATGGTGTGAGAGTGGATTGAGAGGGCTATTTCTGTTTATATTGGATGTATAGTTTCAAAGGCACAGGGGCCTGTGTGGCGAGTGGCTCCATTGGGAACCACATATTGTATTATGGGATCGGAATTATATTCTGATAATCCAGCAATAATTTCATTGATAAAATTTTAGTTGGTAGGTGAGTTGGGAGGCCTTCAAAATGAACTACAAGAGTGGTATCAGTGGTCAACCGGGTATAAGTATTTGGGAGGGAAATGCCCTAAACACCAGAGGGATGGTAGCTGATACTGCAGCATCAGCTTCACTTGAGAAGCCAAAATCAAAATTCCTTAAAGGGGTGGATTTAATTAAAGCCTGCAGGCTTTATAGCAGCCTGGGCTAATTTGCTAATGGCTTTATCTGAAAAGGGGAACAACTTGCCATATTCAACCCAGAGGCCAAATCGCATGTTGCTCTGGGGGAGCACAAGGGGGCATCGTGGCACCGCCTGGGTTTGGGTGAGATTTAAGCTAAGTACTTAGGCGGGACATAGCGTACTGAAGAATTCTGAGGTCTAGCTGATCAAACTGAACATGTTTCAGCAATGGCCGAAAACCATTTGGAAGTGGCGTACCACTGCCCCACATGGAGGCAGCAGGCATTGAACGCATCAACATGGGTAACTTGATTAGGGCGATGATGAGTGGAGCTGTTTTTTATTAATTTTTAAACTACAATTTGACCAAAAGTGAGAGAATTAAGAGAGAGAGTCCACTTGGGAAGGAGCTTTTTACAGTAAATTTTAGAATGGATACTCCACTGAAGAGCTTTTCTCCGAGGTCATTCATTGTGAGCTGCTCAAATCTTGATTCTGCTCTGGGGATGATTATGTTTTTACCCAATAAAACCCCCAGTTGATGGAAGTCCTGCCCACTGAAGAGCCCTACGCTACCCTGAGAGTCACTGCCCCTTCTGAGCCAGCCCCTCATCAAGATCCCAGCTATGGGCCTTAACAAACTCTACAGTACCCTCCTAAGGCTCGCAGTTATGAGTGGGAGGAGTAGGTCTGCATTGACAAGCTACCTCTGTTTGAATGTAATGGAAAATCCATGGTTTCTTCAGAAGATTTGAATTTTTAGTGGAAGAAGCATCCAATCAGTGGATGTCTAAGCTGTTAATATCCAGCTTTGATGTTTGGAGTGCTGACCAAGCTACTTGCTACCTTCCAAGCAGTTCTGTTACATACCAAAAGGTGAAGGATACTGTGCTGAAGTTGTTTGGAGGTACCACAAAGCTATCACAGTGTAAAGCTGTGTTCTTAACCACTGGGTTCCAACATAATGAGACCCTCACTACATTTGCTGATCGATTTATGGTGAGCATAAGTGTTTTTAGGAGTAGGCATTCTAGTTGAAGCCAATGTGTGCATTGTAATGACTCCCGCAGTGAAGCCATACTGAAAGCTTTACATGTCATGACTCCAATTTTAGATGACAATGCACCCTTGCTCAAAGTTGTTCAGTTTTTGTGCTGTCTATCCGCTACCTTCCCTCCGCCTAATACAGAGCGGATGCATACCGCATTATCACTGGGCTACTCATCTGGGGAATTTTTTCATCCTGTTCAGCTTCTGCATAGTGACCCTTGGCCTTATTCTAACTATGCGCCTCTTCCTTGGACAAGCTACCCTTAGCAGTTCAACTTTCACCACAAACCTGCCTATAATAAACATCGACAGCTCAACTACTGACCTGGACCTAATTATGCCGATTGTCAGCAATAAAATAATCATCCTGGCTCATCTTACGAAAATCAAGGGAGCAGACCCTATGGGGTGAACTGTTTTATTGTGCTCTCCCTGGTCACCTTGCCTAAAGCTTCCCCAAACTTCAGGTCCATTATGTTCAGTAGGATCAATACTGCCAGGGAAAAGATGGAGTGGAGCAGAGATGGGACTTTCTACTTCCGCAATCCCAACCTCAGACGTCCCACTTGAACCAATTGTAGTGTTTCCAGCAGAAGTCCCTCAGCAAAATGACAAGATATTTTATCATCAGCCGGCCAGAGGAGTAAATGAACCGACATGGGCACAAGCCAAAGCGCCAGTAAAAGAAGACCCTCAGGAACAACCAAAGCTGTAAGCCTTCTAAATGTTCGATTAAGATTCTTCAAACAAAATGGATCCAGATGCAGATGCACCTACCCTGAAAGGTGTAAACGTCGCCCTTCCAATAGATGCTATCCCCAAAGAATACCTCAAAGATGGTGAAGGGATTTTGAGCTTTCTTTGGAAACAATACCCCTTTAATGTCCATATAATAATACAGTCAATATCATTTTAATTCTGTGTTTACCTACTGTGACATTTTTGTAGAAAAAAACGCGACCGCGCTATCATAGTTACAGGCGCCCCAGTCAACATAGTCTCTACTAAGTTGATGGTGAAGTTGACACTAATACCTGATGTGGATCATTGAATGGTGTATGGGGGCATAGGCGCGGAAAGCACTGTCTCTGAGGGAGCATAAAGTGCTCTTTTTGAGGTTTGGGTCATTTGCCATTGTAGCCTCAGTGGTAGTGCTGCCAAATGATAACTACGACCTGTTAATTGGAACCGCTATTATGAGATATATGGGTGCTGATGTTGACATGACAGAAGAGATGTTCAAACTTTTGGGACAGCGATCACATTTTCTTTACCTCCAGCGGAGTGCCAAAGGATCTGGTGCACATGGATCATATTAACCTTGTATACAGTGACAGGGAGATTCTGGTTTGCTACCATTGACTAAGAATATGGCCTGGACCCTTCCCCATCAAATATATGTATATCAAGGGCTTGCTCTCAGATCTGCTGGCCCTATATCCATCACCTCTGGACACCAAGTATTAATAAGCACTGAGATAGAGGTGAAAGTGCCAGCTGGGCTTTATAATGAGGTCATTGGCCATTATCAGCAATTTCATCTTGAGCCCTACATGGCTCCAGGCATTATACTTCTGAGTCATGGGGAGATCAAAGTCTTGTTGATGAAACTATGATATGAACCAATGCAAATCCGCTTACATCAAGTAGTGGCGTATTTGCACTTAACTTCAGTGGAGGAGGTTCTCCAGCTTCATGAGTTTGAGTTGCTGGATGAATTTGGTCTACCCCTCAAACTGCAGCTCAGCGTAATGGAGGTTGTACCATGCGAAAAGTTAATGGTGTTATTGGAAAGCCAGAAAGATCAGGCGATAGCTTTAGCAAAAATAAAAGGAGATCTTTGCTATTGTCAACAACAATTTAGGGTTTGCGCGGGGAGTGATAAATTGACTGGACATGGGTGATCATCCTCCCATCAGGTCTCAGCGGATCCGCTGGTCTAGGGCAGCCAAGGAAGTAGTAACAGAGGAGATTGAAGAGTTACTGGAGCAAGGGATTCTCAAACCATCAAAGAGTCTTTGGGCTCCACCTGTTCTTATTGTAAAAAGGAAGGACGGCACCATCTAGGTAGTAATAGACTACTGTAAGCTCAACAGCATCACCAAAAAAGACTCAAGTCTCTTGGCGCGAATTGATGATGCCTTGGATCAGTTGGAAGAAGCTCGCTACTATTCAGCAATGGATTTGAGATTAGCTACTGGCAAATCGAGATGCCTGCAGAAGAACAAGAGAAGTGCTCCATTATCACGTCCAAGCGGCTTTTCCAACTGACCCATATGCCTCAAGGGCTATGTCACGCCCCAGCTACATTTAGCGGTCTGTGGACACCATTCTCGGCAACCTGAAGCTGTCATGCATCCTCATGTACCTTGACATTATTAATGTCTTTTTGCGTGCATTCTAAGAGCATCTTACCCACTTGGAGGAGGTCTTTCGCAGCTTGTTATGGCCAACTATAAGATTAAGCCTTGAAGATTCCACTTCTCCAAAGGTCAGTTGGAATACATAGGGTTTGTAGTAGATGCAACAGGGCTTAAACCTCAGTCAGCCAAGGCTGAAGCTGTTTAAAAATGACTGTGCCAACCAGTAAGCGGGACATATAAGTATTCTTAAAGATGGTGGGCTACTACTGACGCTTCATCCTTAACTTCAGTTGTATTGGGGGCCGTTCTTTGAGCTATTAAAGAAGGATGCTGTGTCCAAATGGACTGAATGCCAACTGTACTCCCTTGACACCATTTGGATGTCTTTAGTCAGTGCACCAGTGCTATGCTATCCGAATTTTGGTAAATTAATTCATTGTCCAGATGGATGCATCCCTTTCCGCCATTGGGGTAAACCTATCCCAAAAAGACGAGGAGGGGGAGGAACACCCCGTGGCATACTGCAGTCAGAGCCTGAACAGCCATAACCTTAATTATACAGTGCCCAAGCAGGAGTGCTTAGTGGTAATCTACACGTAAAAGCAATTTAGGGTGTATTTGCATGATGTTAAGTTTATAGTCAAAATGGAACATGCTTAGTTACGCTGGTTGCAGAATCTCAAGGATCCTGAAGGACGCTTAGACCAATGGTCCCTTATACTGCAGGCTTATGACTTCAATATCCTCCTTCGACTTTGAGAAAACACCAGAACACCTGTTACTTGTTGAGACTGCTAACGGTTGCAGTTATGGCAGATCTGAGTGGCATATTGTATGATAAGATGCTCAGCAGAAAGCACAACGATGAGCCGCCTCAAATCATCAAGATATTAGATGGGATAAGTGCCAATACATTCCATAAGAACGGAGAATTGTACAAGAGGATAGGGGACACTATCATAAATATCCAATACCATTCACCTACACAAATATTTTTATGAGCGCATACTGAGCAGTTGGACAAGGTGGAGTATGCAAGATGCTGAAATGTTTGCAGCCTCAGTATCACTGGGAAAGCATAAATTTTAGTGCACTTTAAACAATTTCCTGTTGCCACCAGTGCCAAGTGGAAAATACTTTCATCCAGAAGACTTCATGCCGGTTAGTGAAACCACATTTTGCTTGGCATACAGTTTCCTGATTTTGTTGGCCCTCTGCCAATGGAAGCTAACCAGTCCAAGTACATTTTGGTTGTGACCAACCACTTGACCAGGTGGGTTGAAGCATGGGTGATTTGGGATTTGGGGGTGGTCACAGTAACCAAGTTCATAATGGAATGTATTATCCAGCGACATGGCTGCCCTCAGTTCCTTCTTACTGATAGTGGAACCAACTTCAGCTCGCACATCCTCCATAAGTTGAATGAGCTAATGTGCATCTGTGGGGTTCTGTTGACCCCATACCCATACAAATTCTACGGGATATTTGAGCAAGTTAATGGGACCTTGGTAGACATACTCCATAAACTGGTAGCGGATTGACCTTCAGATTGTTCCCTCCTGTCCACCACCAAGACACCTATAACATTAGCTATCATTCTGCCATGGGGAAGAGTCCCTTTTTGATTACTATATGGATGACACCCTGCAATTTTTTCACTGCTCTATAAATGCGTAGAAGTTACTAGTGGAATGGATTCCCACCATTACTTGACTAACCTAGCTGACGTGTTAATCAAGCTGCAAAACAAAGCAAATTTGTTAAGCTTATCCAAGAATCTAAAGAATCAGGCTGCAATCAGGTATGGCATAGAAGGCTAGCTCAGTTCAAAGATGGAGAGCTGGTTCTATTCCATGACCAACACGGGTTTGGGAAGTTGCTCAAATTGGCCAGTATCTATATTGTTCCTTTTGAAGTTATTGAGAAAACAGTTGTTGATGCCTATGTTATCATGTACCCCACAAGCGGTCAGATTATTAACCAAGTGCATGTGAAGTCTTTCCAGGCATATAAGCAATAGGAGACTTATTATCCAGTCAAGGGGGATAATGTTGATATCCTAATATGTTTGGATGATAAACCCAAAATAGCCATGGAGGATTGGCTATAAGACGCCGACCATGATTTATAGTTATTAATGTTTTGAGCGCCTTGAGATGAGGCGATATTGGGTCAGGAAGGATAGCTATTAGATCACCTACAAATAAGGCTATAAGGCAATATCAACGTTTGACAAATATTGATAAATCGCCTCAAACTAAGGTAATAAGGAATTCTAGAATAACATATTACGCCAGAGCCAATGAGAATATGGCAGAACCAAATAGTTTAAGCCAAGAAAGTGGTATCATCCAAAGTTGCTGATATATAAGTGAGATGGAGCGATTTAAGGAGGAGGATTGTGAGTAGAAACAAGAGAACAGAATAGCGAGTAATTTCTGTAAATATTAAGATAAAAAAGTGTCATCAGAAAATTGCACATATTTATTATATTTTTAAGTGTGCTTTGAAGAACGGCGATCTTCATATTGTCCATCTGATTGCTCAGTGGGTTAGACCCTGTGAAAAATCCCCCGGCGTATCTCAACAATATTGCTAAAATATAACAGGGACACTGAATTCTTAACTGTGAGAGTCATATGCATCTTATAGGTGGGATACATTTCCTATGAACTCAAAAGAACTGTTTTGATGGAGGCAAATTGATAGTTCCTGTTGTCCATAACAGTTGGGCATTGATATTGTAGTGAGAGGCGTAGTTTGCTAGCAGCTAATTTTGCCATTTTTATAAGTAGGCAATCCTGTATAAACTCTAAAATCCTGTTTACTTTTAAACTCTGAGAGAAGGATTTTCTTTACATTGGTCCAAGTAAGTCCAGGTTATAAGCTCATGCTAAGAATCTCCTGAGTCTTACAACTCAAACATCTTGCATATGGTGAGCCTTTTGATGGTTACTAACGCCATCCATGCTATTTTCATACATCTGGAGTAAACCAGAGATTGTTCTTTCTACTGATGTTAGATAATCTTAAAAACTTTGAAGTTAGACTCCACTTCAAAGGGGTCAGCGCGCATCATGAGTTGTTGTGCAGCAGTTAGTTGAGTGGCAATATTGGCGTCTCCAATTGAGTAGCTGGTTGAGTCGAGGTAGGGTTTGGTACAATGTGTAGTTGAACCTTCAACTTTTCTATAATCTTGTCCATTTTGTTCAGCATGGTATCATGCTAGTATAAGATATATTTATAAATGGTCAGAGTGCAGATGGTTACCACGTTCTATTTTTATGAATTGAAATTATGATCCTCCATATCCTTAATGTCAAATTCAAGCTTCACTTGGGTGAAGGTCCTCTCTCTATTGAAATGGGGCATTTCGTGCTCTTCTAGTATTCTCCTTGACGCGCTCAATTTGTTTTTAGAAGTCTAACATTTTTACTTCTAAGGTGCGGAGCCTTGAACGGATGGTTCCCTCCTTCCTCCCCAGGAGTATATAGTAATCCTCCACATGACACACTTCCATATCCTTATTGTCAACCTGCTCATGAGATATTTCTTGATCTTCATTCTGGTTTTATGATGTCACCCCTTTATTGAGCACCACAGTCAGCTTTGCGTCCTGGTCTCAGATAACTTGTGATAATGACTTACTGCTCAGGGATCTGTCCACAATGATTAGACATCAGACAACAGTTAAAAAGGGCATGATCACCCTCACTGATCAAATTTTTCTCTGATGCTGCCTGATTTAGCATTGATTTTTTATCAAAACTGTTCACGCTCATAGAGAAACACTTGTTGACACTCTTTGACATGATCTCTTTATGTTGGCTCTTGAGGCACAACAGCAACCTATCCAACCTCTGCCTTGTTAACTCAGCTCCCTTATTCACAAAAGCAAGTGTCCTGTTAAAACAAAAAAATACCAGACTAAGTGTCATTTTTCTCGATTGCTAATCCCAGACTGGTTACTGGCTCTTAGATCACTTAAATCAATATAAGTGAAATAAAAAAGATAAACTTAAATTTTAAAAAGAGTATAAAGGTAAAGCGAAGTTATTGTTATAGATCTGGTGGAAATCAAGATATAAAAATGAATTTACAATATAATAAATTGGAAATTGTGGTAGCAATATTGATTGTCTTCATGATCCCTAGTAAGGCATCATCTGATTTCCTCTTTAGTTTCTTTATCCATTTTTTAATTCAAGTATCCATGAGCTCCTTCTAGAGGTGATTACCCCTGAACCTGGATGTCCAGGGGACCATTCTATAGTCCTCACTTCTGGGTTGTGGGTTTTAGTCCCTTTGGCTATTGCATTGTTACCAAATGATAGTATGCTATTCACCTTCTGATTCATTCAATGGCATTGCTTTGATGCGCCTTGCATCATTTTTCATACAATTATTGACATTGGATAATTTTTAGCTTTGGTAATATTTGGACGGGAGAATTGGGTGTCCCGTTGGGGTAAAACAATTGGGTCATCTCCTCATCATTAGTAAATTGTATATCTTGCCCTAAGGTAAAAAAAGGGGTCAAAATTCATTGTCTTTGTCAGCAACTTTATCATCTTCATTTTGATAAATCTTCTCAGTTGACAGGTGTAAAAATACTGTGGTGACGTCATCTTGACTAAATGGTAAATTTCATTTAGTTCTCTTAATCTATAAAAGGGCTTTATAATTCCATCCGCGGTGGTTAAGTTGCCCACAACCTCATCTTTTTGGTTTTTTGATTCGATCCATTCCAGAGTTTAAGGAACGATCTTCAGGTGTATACTCGTCCTCAACAGTGAGACTCAAGTAAACAGGACTGTGGCCAAATTTGCGATAATGGCACTCACAGTTGTGTTCCACTGACTAAACTAAAACACTCTTATACCTCAAAACCAAAACCAGATCTAACCATTAATCTAATTGCCTCTGTTAGGACCTCGTGGCTTCAGAGTAATGTATTGTGATGAGCCTTTGGTGACCTCAGCTGAGGAACCTCCCTCTTCACCATGAGCACTCTGCACAACCCAGGTGACGCTCCAATGGAGATACAATTTGCAGCCTTCCCAAACATTGGAGTCCTATAACAAGGAGTTCAATTAATGTTACCCTTAAGAAACTTCGTCATATCATGTAGTGGCTTCTTAGAGGGTAACAGCTTTATGACAGAGACCCATTAGAAAACTTTCTGAGTATGTTCTATATCCAAAAAGAGACCAAGATCAGAGTTACAAGATATACATTTCCTTTCTAGACGCCAGAATTACTGGCTTCACAAGACGCCTCAACTACTAGTAGAATAAGCTGGAATTCCTTGTTGCGTACATCCACCCTCAATCAAGAAACTGCTTCAAGAGTTGTCCCGCCATAACATATAAATAAGCAACATCATAAAATTTTCACAGGAACAAAATAACAGTAACTGCTTTCTAATGGAGCGCCTTGTTCAAATGTTCATCAAGTTCAGAAAAATGGTTTTGCAAGTTCATGATTGCAGCTTTTTTTTCTGTAACAATCACTTTAGTTACTACGATTCAATTTGAACAGCAATTTTTTGATAATCACACAGGAGAGATGGGCGATTTTAATACTAAATCTAATACAACATGGGCGAGCGTCGCATCAAGAGGTGCGCAAAATGGTGAATCCAAGGGCAAGAAACGCCCTGGAGGGGGACCAGGAAACCAAGCCGCCAAGAAACCACAAACTCAGACACTGTCTGGGTTTATGGTATTTACTATAAAACAAGATCAATACATGTATATCCAATGTAATCAACCCCTTTCAAAGGTGGAACACAGTCTCCAACTCTTCCTTGGGGATGAGTCCCCAACCCTGTGGGAGAAAACATAAGAATCACAGCCCTCCCTTTTCCCCCACGCGGTATATGTCGCCACCAACAACATGGGCTGTGGCTGGATCAATATTGGTTTCGAAATAGCTGAAGAAGCAGATGCTGCAGCAAAAGTCTGCATCAAAATTACCCTTACTGAGGGCAAAAGAATAGTGCGCACCGCGTGCACCAGATGGAATAAAGCAAAAACTTTGTTTTTCTTCTTTGACTCGCTCCCTACCAACCTTCCTGTAAGG